>JAYEPQ010000004.1:58282364-58284864 GCA_036321105.1 Dracaena cambodiana | reverse complement strand
TTACCTTTACCAACTACCGTTTGAGTTGGGCTAGCATGCTATTATCCTCAGTATAGTGAGTTGTCGAGGGTTTCGTTTGGATTTAAATACCAAATTTTTCCTCTTCCCTTTGCCTAGCGGCGTTTGGCAATTCATACTTTACCCCCAGTATGAAGGGGTTGGCGAGAAATTTATTCTCTTCCCGTAGCCTTGTCGGAATTGGGTAATTCATACTTTTTACCCCCCAGCATGGTGGAGTTGGCGAGAAATTTATTCTCTTCCCGTAACCTTGTCGGCGTTGGGTAATTCATACTTTTTACCCTCAGTATGATGGGGTTGGCGATAAATTTATTCTCTTCCGTAGCCTTAGCGGCGTTGGGTAATTCATGCTTTTTACCCCCAGCATGGTGGGGTTGGCGAGAATTTTATTCTCTCCCTATAGCCTAGTCGGCGTTGGGTAATTCATACTCTTTACCCCCAGTATGATGGGGTTGGCGAGAAATCTATTCTCTTCCCGTAGCCTTAGCGGCGTTGGGCGGTTCATTATTATTATTATTATTATTTTTTGTTTTTGTTTTGTTTTTTTGTTTTTTTTCGTTTTTTTTTCTTTTTTTTAATTTAAATTTTTTTTTTGGATATATTTTTGGATGATTTTTTTTATGGGGGTTTAAATTAACCGCCCTGAGCTCGTTTTGGGAATTGTTGTGAGCCCAAGTGGTACCTTTAGACCACACACATTAGATGTGTCGGAGTTAGCTCTAACTCCTTTTTTGTTCAGTTTTAAGCTGAACAGCTCCAGCGTCAATTAACGCTTGAATTTTGTCTTTTAAGATAAAATATTTTTTTGTGGGTGACTTACAATCGATGGTACAGGCAGTAATTCGGATCGTTAGTCTTCCCAATTTCTTCAGGCCTCTTGCTGTCCGGTAACTTAAGCATTTTGCGTTTGCTGAGCAGATTCAACATAGTAGCAATATGTTCATCCTTGAACGAATATTGTTTTTGAAGCCTGGGCGACCTTGCTTGAAGCCTAGGTGACTTTGCTGTGTTGCTTTCTACCGCCATTGCCATTATGTCTTTCCCTTAGAATGGGAAAAATGGAATGGAGATTCATTTGTATTGTCTCCGATTGCGGACTGCTGCATTTCAAGGCGTCGATGTATTTCTTCGGCCTGTTCACCCTGCTTAAGCAGATCCTTCCATGACTTAGATTCGACCGAGCCCATCTTATCTAGGATATCGGTCAACAAGTTATGTCTGCAGGTTTCCACAAGCGTGTCCTGCGTCATGCCATGTGGGCACGACAGAAAGCTCTCGGAACCGCTCGACATAAGTTTGACCGTTTCGCCTTCTTCTTGCTTCGCTGCTAGCAAAGATAGTATAGAGACTTTAGCATCATCTTCAAAGAATAGGCCTAGGAACTCACGTTCTACATCAGCCATGATTTAATGGTTCCCGGGGGTAGCTGTATGAACCAGGTAAATGCGGGCCCCCGTAAAATGCTCGTAAATATCTTAGTCAGAGTCGGATCATTCCCCATGAGGTGTCTTGTCTGCGACATGAAGTAGAAGATGTGTTGTTGCAGCGAAACTCTACCGTCGAATGACTGAGGTTCAATGGTTTGTATTTTGCAGGATAACGCACGGTCTCCCCATTCTATGGGATAGGGACGGACTACCCCCACTTCTTGCAGTTTCTTTCGATGAAGAAGAGCTTGTAGTTGATTCTCCATCTTCTCTATTTTCTCTGCGTGAGGGTTTACTTCTCTTGAATGAGGAGGAATCTCTTCATTCTCATCCTCGCTGTCCTCATTTATTTGGGCAGGTCGTTTTCCTTTCTGCCGACCGGAAATGGACGACGAGGATTGATTCTTCCTAGTTTGAGCTAACAACTCAATTAAAAGTTGTTTCATTTCTTTTATGGTCTCCTCTTGCTGTTCGAGATGTTTTTCTTGTCTCTCAAGCCTTTCAGAGATTTCTTCTGGAAGCACGCCCTCTAGCTCGATGGAAACTCCTTTTGACCCTGGAGTGATTTCCTTATCCGAAGGGTTATTTCCAACCACCTTTTTGCCTTTATTAACCATACGCGATGTGGCAGCAAGCAGATCGGTTTCCGAGCACACCCTTTTCACCATTCACATTCTTTTAGGTTCGGTGATCCGCTCAAAAACTGGTCGTTTTGAGTTGCACTGGCAGTTTGATAGAACAGTTGAGATCAGCTGTTCGCATTGGCAGTGAGGGATATTTTGTGAGGAGTTCTTCTTCCAATTGAGATAGTCTCTCAAATCTTGAGGTATCTTCTCCTTTCTATCTGCATTTTGACGCCTTTTGCGTCGCAAATTTGGTTCATAATACTGGAGAGTCTGCAATATTTCAGGCTGAGCTCTTTTCCAGTATCAGATTGTTCTCCAACCCTTCTGCAGATTCTTCTGGAGTGTGTGCTGGCCTGCGCAGTTGCACGGCCCCGCACACATCTGACTTGTTCTTCGGGATTTGGAGGATTCTATCATGAATATGTTCAT
>JAYEPQ010000004.1:58164864-58277364 GCA_036321105.1 Dracaena cambodiana | reverse complement strand
AAATAGAACTCGTCATTATCAGGGACTCCAATCAAATATCTTAGTTTTGATGGAATTCTGATTAGACTTGATTCGGGTATTTGGATAGGCCCAAAATCATAATCTCAATCAATCTGAGATTCTGGTTATCTGCTTACGCGGAGCTTTAATCGCATCAAAACGCGGCGCTAAATAACCAAAACGCGGAGCTAACGTGGAGCTATTAATCATCTCCGCGTTTTACTCAAACGCGAGGCTAATACAAGCCAGACTGCGGAATCAACGCGGAGCTATTAAACATCTCCGCGTTTTATTCAAATGCAGGGTTAATGTAACCAAATGCGGGGCTATTGAATTAGCTCCACGTTCTGTTGTGGAAAATCCTTTTAACTTAGAAATTTTCACTGCCAACAGAACCCCCTCCAAAGTTTTCAAAATGGTTTAGACTTCAGCAGATTTTGAAATACTTTGGATCTTCAAACTGAAAATGCGGAGTTAGAATACCAAGTCTATCTCGCATTTATTTGCTCACTTACGCGGAGCTGATCAGCTTCACTTCGTCTTCAGTGAAATGAGTAATTATGTCATTAATTACCCTGAATTTCTACGCCGAATACCAAGCGACGGAATTTTTGTTTAAATAGAGCTCCCGGCTCATCTTCTTCTTCATCTCATCCGAAGAATTTCTGAGAACTCGAGTGACTCACGAATGATCTTCAACTGATATTCGTTCAATTCTCCATAGATTTTCATCATTAGGATGTCTCTCCAGAGGAGTTTGGCTTTTCGCAAGTTGGCCGGCGTTAATGTCAGTAGCCGTGAAGGTAGACGCAACAGTGAACCAGTCTATGCAGCGTCTTCCGAAGGTAAAAACTTTAACTTTTGGGCTTCTAAGAACCATTCTGAGATGTTTCGGCTTAGTTTAATCCAGCCAACTATTTATTTTACCGGCGAGATCGCCGTTTTATTGTGTCGTTCCTGCGCTTGAAACGCGGGGCTTTACTAGTAGTCTCAATGAAACTGCGAGGCTATCTTTGATTAGCAATCGCGATGAATTGCGAGGCTATCTTTGATTAGCAGTCGCGATGAATTTGAAAGAGAAGGAAAGAGCAGAAAGAAATTCTATCCTTCCTTCACGCGAAGTTATCGCGTCATCCTCTGCGTTTAAAGCGTGAGGCTATTTCTTCAATTGTGCGCGGAGTTAGCTTAGCTCCGCGTTTTAACTCTTTTGGAAACTCTGTTCCTTTTGCAGTAAGTTCAATCCTTTCTGAAGAGGAGTGTATGCGGGTCCATCGATCTTCATCAGCAAAAGTAACTCTAAGGAAGTCAGAAGCATATACTTTACAACATAGTTGCAGGTTTCAAGCTCTAGCTCCGAGAGATAAACTCCTGAAGGAACTGTAAATAAGGAACTGCAGCACTTGCAGTGCAGAATTGTGCTTCAATGCAGCACTTTCCTTTCCTCTCGTGCTTCATTTCGGATGACAGATCCTAATTGACATTTGCAGAGAAGATCTTTTACATGTGAACTAGGGAGCTGAGCTTCAACACCCCATAGAGAAATCTGGAGTTCTTCTACATGTGAACCAGGGAACTGAGCTTCAACACCCCGTAGAGAAGTCTTACTGTTTTGGTTATTGATGAGTTGATCATGTAAAAACTTTTGGGAGAGCTATAACTCTCTCTTTGTGATCTCTTCTTTTATGAATAAAGAGCAATTATTTTCCTCTCTATCTGTTAGTTTCAATAATTTTGCTTGCTCAACAAACAGATGGTCAATAATTTTGGTAAAATAGTCTAAGTCACTTCTGCGTAACTTAGATTACTAATCCAAATGATCGGATAAGGATCATTTTAACTTAGATGGAAGCGCCTAATTGCACTCGTCAAAAATCTAAGTTTTTTCCATAAAAACGCGAAGCTAAGGCACCAGGCTATCCTCGCGTTTTGTAAAGTTGCGCGGAGTAAAACAACTTCGCGTTTTCCATTATCGCGCGAGGCTAATAGCTTCGCGTTTTAGAGAGTAACTGACTAGTCACTTTCTCCGAAACTCGCGCCGAATTCCAAGAGGCGGTTTCTTACATTTTAAATGAAATCCCTATTCCTTATCCTTCTCACTTTATTTGAGAATTTTTCAGAAACTTAGAGATTCAGGCGATCAGAGTTCAGGCGACCCGATCTTCTTCCGACCGAGTTTCTCCAGATTTTCAGTCGATTTTTCTCAACAATGGCACCCAAGACTCGTGCTACTTCTCGAGCGACTCCATCATCGGCGACTGGCGTAAGCAGTGGTGGCGGCGGCCAAGGCAGCGACGCGCCAGCCCACATTTCGCTCATCGGCAGTAAGAATCTTTCCATCGAGACTCTTTAGAACATTTCTAGAGTGATTTGGCTTAATTTTAACTAATCAATCAACTCTTTTACCGGCGAGATGGCCGTACTCCTGCTGTAAGGCTTGGAGAAGGAGAAAAGTCTCTGACTTTCTTCTTACGCGAAGTTATCGCATCATCCTCGCGTTTAAAGCGCGGGGCTATTTCAAGTAGCAGTCGCGCTGAAACGCGAGGCTATTTTAAGTAGCAGTCGCGCTGAAACGCGAGGTTATTTTAAGTAGCAGTCGTGCTGAAACGCGAGGCTATTTTGACTTCTGCGCGGTCTAATTTTTAGCTTCGCGCGGCGCTATTTTTAGCTTCGCGCGTTCTAATTTTTAGCTTCGCGCGTCCATACTTAGAGAAATTTTCTGCCCTAGAGAAACTTCTCTAACTCTGGTGTTTGTTTGTGCAGTAGGGTATTCGATGGAATCTCTTCCCCACAAGAATTACTTCGGTTTTGCTGGAGGCTCTGATCCTTCAGGCCAATTCCATTTCACTACCATCCTGCCCTCGTACAAGCCAGACCCGAAGGATCGCAAGGAGAAGTTGATCAAGTATCATCCCACCACTGCGTGAGAAATGATAACTGATGCTGCTTTTGAAAACGTGAACAGAGAGGCGATGGAGAAACCCGCCTTCCTCTTTGGAGACCAGATGGATCAATCAGATGAGATCCTTTCTGAAGAGGAGCGCGTTTGGTTATATAACTCAGGCGAAATGCTGATGTTTCTGCCTAGAATAGATCGTAGCTATCCTCTGGTCTATCTTCAGAGACTGGCGATACCTCGGGATTAAAGTGGGGACTAACTCAAGAGCAAGATGGCGTCCCAATAGGCAAATTTGGTGCAAAAGGGGTTTATCAACATGGTTCCCCCAGATGCATTACTGGCTTGCTTCCAGGCCGATTTGGCAAGGAGCTTCCAATAGGAGAAGTCCCATCTCGTGCCCGAACTTTCTTAAGTGAGTTCCTGGCGAAGGATGGTCAGTACCCGGCTAGCGACTTCAGGATACCTGGCTAGGTTCATTCTTCTAACAATATGTGGTGGGCCCGCCTCGTTCAGTACATGCTGGATTCCCACGAACTCATTTTAAAGGATATTGGCTTGTATAAAGCCATCAGGAATGTCCAATTCGGTTTTCCCCAGAGTGCTTATCACTTTTACTGCCTCTTGGAGATGTATAACCCTGAGATCTCTACTTTCTTTACACCAGTGGGTGAGTTAGGGTTCGCTCTTCACGAGATGTTTGAGGTTTCCGGGTTTTCCATGGGTGAAATCCCCTATGAAGAGTATATCCCCACCACCAATGAGCTGAACATGCTACTGGCAAGGGATGAGCGCATCTATGCCACATACTGGGAGATGATGTGCCATTATCATATTTGCGCTGACTTGACGGGTGCGCGTAACCACGATATCGGTCATAAGAAATGGGCCGAATACCTTTTTGCCAACTTGAATTCTAAGGATAGTTCAACGACTATCCATAGCCATCCACCCGTCTATGGCTCAGAGATTGATCACCGCATTGCTAAGGGCTGCCACCTATTATATTATACCACTGAATTTAATGAGAATGGATACGATCCTGGCACTTCATTCAAGAGCTATCACTATCAAGCCCAGTTTCCGGTCTCCAACAGAGGTCTCATTGCCGCGTTTCTGATGCTGTAGCTGAAGAGATGCGTCGTGCCGTCGTTACCCAAGGAAGCAATCGCAATGACCGTGGTATATCCAGCGGTTCTTCTTACATACGGCCGACCCCTTGGACTCCTTCCCGCCATGGTATGCAATTTGCAGTATGGACTGAGGGTGCTCTGTCGTGATTTCCTCCCCACCATTAAGGTCAAGGGGAAAGGAAAGGACAAGTCGAAGGAGACTGCCCAGCCGAAAACTCCAAACCCTAGGGTGGAGATGCCCTACACCTATTTGATGGCGTGGCTCGTCTTGCACTGTCCCTCCTTAATGAGTGCACCAGAGCGTCGTTCGGGCAAAAAGTGCTTTCTTGTAGAACTGTATGAACGTTCTTCATGGAGGCAGAATTATATGTCCCAGATTCGGAAGACTCTTCGTAGCTTTCAGAATTACGAGATCTTCCGGTGTTTTCCTGACTTTCCCGGCGGAGGATATGGGACGAGGCTGAAGGATGCCGTGGGAGCAGATAAGTTCACTACTTTATCTGCAGGAGCGTTCTGGTGGCTTCTCAACATCCGTCTCGGACACTTGGTGTATCGTCAAGATCTCAGGTGTCAGATCGAGCCATATATTCCGAGTCGCTATGCTCGCCAGTTTGGATACTCTCAACTTTATGTGGGCAATCCAAATAAAGATCTTGCTCACGAGGGAGATTTGTATGAAGGCGCTCGTGGCTGGCTCCATTTTGCAGCGGGCGGGACCGAGGCTGAATTCTCCTTGCCCCAGAAGTCGCCAGAATTGGCCATGACCCTCAGCTTCTGCAATTGGTTCAATATTGCGAATGCTGACGTGCCCGGCTTCTCTCTCAATCGCAGTTGTTGCAAAGAGATTGAAGCCCTCTATATTAGCCGCTAGGGTGCTTCTAGGGTAAGGATAAAGGGAATGGAAGAATTCCTTAGCGCTGCGGCTGAGCCTTCAGGTGTCAGCGAATCAGACGATGATGTCGGTGATGATGACGACAATACTGGTGCTGGTGGAGCTCCTCAGCCTGTTGTCAGTCGTTTCCTGAGTCCAACTCTCAAACATCGCGGCACTTTAAAGAAAAGGCCGGGTAAGAAGCAAAAACTGGCACAGGAAACTTTGATAGCCCCCCAAGAAGTGACCATCAAACTTGCTTCTGACTTGTTGGCTTCAGCTGTACCCCCAGCATTGGCAAGGGATGATGAGCCTGCTAAAGCTCCAAGCGTTGCTGAGGTTTCGGCTCCTTCGGCCGTAGAGCCTGTGGCAGAACCTGTGGCGCAACTAACGGGTAGCGAGACGGGTACATTGCTGGAAACAATAGTGGCTCCCCCTTCAAGTCCGACAACTGGACTTGTATCGCCTGGTATGGCCTTTAACATTTTATCTTTTGTCCATTTTTATTTATCGTAACACTGCTTTTCTGGTCTTCTGATGTGCAGGTGGTCAACTTCTCTCACCAATGCATTCGACTACCCAGATAGGGTCTGACGATAGGATGGACCATTCCGGCTCCGTTGGTGGTGTGGGTAGCTCTGCTGGCGAGTTCGCGGCTGATTGTTCCACACCGGCTCCTGCCTCTGTTTCCTCTTCAATTCCCCCAATTGACGAATTGGGAAGTGACGAGAGAACTGAGATTATTATCGCAGCTGCTGCTAATGAGGCTACACCTTCTCCTAGCATGCCATCTCCAACGCCAGTCTGTTCCACTGAGACATTTCCCACAGTCGTTGGTGTGCCTTCTCAGTCAGCGATTTTAACGTCGTCTGTTGTCGTGGCTACTGAGATACCTGCAACTCTTCCGACTTCAAGCCTTCCAGCAGGGGAGGAGAATAATTTGAAATTCTCGTTCGAAGATGCTTCTCCCACCGGAGGAGCTTCAGGCGAAGTGATCCCATCTTCTCTTCCTGTTGGTGGGGGTACCCAAGTGATCTGTACTGACGGTACTTCTTCTGGGGTCTCCAGCTCTTCCAGATCTGCACTGGCTCTGCTGGTCCCCCATATTATGAATTTAATGCAGGGACGGGCTTCTTCTTCTCCAATTCCTGCCACTACTGCTCCCTTACTTACGACACCTTTCTTGGCATTACCTACTTTGCCTACCGACACTGCAAATCCTCTTGAAAAACTTTTCGGCTTCACTGTCGAGGATTTTATGCATTTGTTAAGAAGATGTGTCGAGATGGTTCTTGCTGGCCATGATTTCTTCAACTTCGCACGTCCATTGTTACTCTGCTATCTAGGAAATATTGAAGAATTCGGTGGACAAGATCGAGCAGCTCCATACCGGGCCCGCCTTGCAGCCTTAGAAGAGCAGGTGACCACGCTACACACACTCCGTCAGGCGGATGTGGAGGCGATTACTGAGATAGAGCTGGTGCGGCTTCGGGCAGAATCCTTATCTCGAAGAAATATTTTAAGGCAGCAGGAGGAGAGATGGTCTCAGGAGCTGACAGAGCTCCAGGCCAGTCGGGAATCCGTTCTTGGCGACCTGCAGAGGGTAAACTTTGGAATTGAGGAAAGTCAGGTGGCCATCTCTAAAGCCCAGGAGACGATTGCCAGAGCTCGGGCCACCTTGATAGAAAATGAACTCCGATTAGGAGAATCCGTCAAGAAGCGGGAGATGTTGCTTGTCCAGCAGGAGCAGATTCAGCAGGAAGAGATGGCCAGGAATTGTGCCATAGAAAAATCTCGTCAGCAACAACTTACAATAAGTGATGATGAGTTGCATAGGTAAGCTCAGTAAACCGTGGAGGCTTCTCATCGTAGGAATTTGGACGAGACAATAAACCAATTAAGATTCCTGGGAGGCCAATAGTTTCATCTCTCTTTACGCTTTTATCTTCCTTATAATACGAACTTCTTAAACAGGAGAGAGATAACTTTACGATGTTTCTTTGAAATTCTTTTTGTATCTTTACCTTTTTAATAAAGATGATTCTTTTGACTCTTTTATTTGCCGGCTTCAAAACAGATTTGCTTGCCCAACAAATAATTTGTCGTCAAAATGATTTATTTCTCGGTATCGTTTGTGCACAATTTTCCGCACCATACTGTCAGAAGTAAGAATTTAACATGACAGGGTTTATGGGATTTTTAGCAAACCCCCAGCTATCAACGGATTTGATTAGCCTTTACCAACTACCGTTTGAGTTGAACATGGTGAGTTGTCGAGGAATTTATTTCCTCTCACTTTTGCCTTTAATCAGCATTGGGTAGTTAATCTCATACTCTTACCCCCAGTATGGTAGGGTTGGCGAGGAATTTAATCTCCTCTTCCCGTTGCCTAGTTGGCGTTGGGCAATTCATACTTTTACCCCAGTATGATGGGTTGGTAAGAAACTTGTTCTCTTCCCATTGCCTAGTCGGCGTTGGGTAATTCATACTTTTACCCCAGTATGATGGGTTGGCGAGAAACTTGTTCTCTTCCCATTGCCTAGTCGGCGTTGTGCAATTCATACTTTTACCCCAGTATGATGGGTTGGCAAGAAACTTGTTCTCTTCCCATTGCCTAGTCGGCGTTGGGCAATTCATACTTTTACCCCAGTATGATGGGTTGGCGAGAAACTTGTTCTCTTCCCATTACCTAGTTGGCGTTGGGCAATTCATACTTTTACCCCAGTATGATGGGTTGGCGAGAAACTTGTTCTCTTCCCATTGCCTAGTCGGCATTGGGCAATTCATACTTTTACCCCAGTATGATGGGTTGGCGAGAAACTTGTTCTCTTCCCATTGCCTAGTCGGCATTGGGCAATTCATACTTTTACCCCGGTATGATGGGTTGGCGAGAAATTTATTCTCTTCCCATTGCCTAGTCGGCGTTGGGCAATTCATAGTTTTACCCCAGTATGATGGGTTGGCGAGAAACTTGTTCTCTTCCCATTGCCTAGTTGGCATTGGGCAATTTATACTTTTACCCCAGCATGATGGGTTGGCGAGAAACTGGTTTTCTTCCCATTGCCTAGTCGGCGTTGGGCAATTCATACTTTTACCCCAGTATGATGGGTTGGCGAGAAACTTGTTCTCTTCCCATTGCCTAGTCGGCGTTGGGCAATTCATACTTTTACCCCAGTATGATGGGTTGGCGAGAAACTTGTTCTCTTCCCATTGCCTAGTCGGCGTTGGGCAATTCATACTTTTACCCCAGTATGATGGGTTGGCGAGAAACTGGTTCTCTTCCCATTGCCTAGTCGGCGTTGGGCAATTCATACTTTTACCCCAGCATGATAGGTTGGCGAGAAATTTGTTCTCTTCCCATTGCCTAGTCGGCGTTGGGAAATTCATACTTTTAGGTCAGAGGCGCTTAATTACACATGCCTAAGAAAAAGATTTGGGGCTGTTCAAACTTGAGAACTAAGCACACCAGGTTTGGGTCAGAGGTGCCAAACTGCGCATGCCCAGGAAAAGACTGGAGGTAGTTCAAACTTGAGAACCAAACTGGAGGCGGTTCAAGGCTCTCTCGCGTAACTTGAACTGGGTACTCCAACACACCAGGTTTAGGTCAGAGGCGCACAATGCGCATGCCTAAGAAAAGTCGACTCGTATCTCCAGGGTTACTAAGAATAGTATTTCTTCAGAAATTTGCCATTGATCGGCATCATCATTCTGTCGCCATCTTGATTCATTAAGCGATAGGCTCCACTGGAGTATACTGTCTCCACAACAAACGGTCCTTCCCACTTGGGTTCAAACTTATCCTTAGTCTTGTGAGTTAGAACCATTGGCCTTTTAACAGCCAGAACCAAATCTCCTTACTTAAAGGTCCTTGGTTTAACGTTCTTATTGAACGTTTGAGATATTCGGGCTTGATACAACTCAATTTGTTGTTGAGCCCTGAGACGTTTCTCATCTAACGCCTCTAGTTCTTGCAATCTTTGCTGATGGCGCTCTTCTGTCGTCATCTTTGTGGCTAAAGCCACTCTCAAGGATGGTATCTGGATTTCAAGAGGCAAGACAGCCTCACTTCCATAAACCAAAGAGAACGGGGTAGCTTTGGTCGGGGTGCGAACAGTGGTGCGATATGCCCACAAATATTCTCCCAGCTTTTCATCCCAATCTCGTTTATTGGAAGAGACGGACTTCCGAAGGAGTTTGATGATCGTCTTGTTGAAAGCTTCAGCTAACCCATTAGCCGCGGGGTTATATGGCGTTGAAGCAATATCTTTGATTCTGAACTTAT
Organism: Dracaena cambodiana; assembly: GCA_036321105.1. Classification (NCBI taxonomy): domain Eukaryota; kingdom Viridiplantae; phylum Streptophyta; class Magnoliopsida; order Asparagales; family Asparagaceae; genus Dracaena; species Dracaena cambodiana. The sequence continues at coordinate 58,268,185 of JAYEPQ010000004.1, read as the reverse complement.
TGCAGAATCTGGAGAATTCCTGACTAATGAATTGCGGACCATTATCATGAATAATCCGTCGGGGGATGCCAAAGCGGTAAATGACATGATGCTTGACGAACTTGATCACATCTGTCGTCTTCACCTCTTTCATGGGCACGGCTTTGGCCCATTTTGAAAAATAATCGGTTATTGCAAGAATAAACCGATGTCCTCTGGATGACGGAGGAGTTATTGGCCCTACAATGTCCATTCCCCAGGCTTCAAATGGCCAGCTTGCGATGGTATTGTGCAAGTATTCTTAGGGTTGATGAATAAAATTGTCATGTATTTGGCATGCATGACATCGTTTAGCGTATGCCATTGCTTCCGTAACCATGCTCGGCCAGTAGTACCCTAGCCTTCTTATACGGTCTCCAAGTTTGGGACCGGGCTGATGAGCTCCACATACTCCATCATGTGTTTCTTTCAGCACTTGTTCTGCTTCTGCTTTCGATATGCAGCGTAGCAATAGACCACATCTTGACTTTCTATACAAAGTCTGAAGTTTATGGTCATAATAAAATCTTTGGGCCTTCCTCTTTATTGAAGTGGCTTCCTTTGGGTCTTCTGGTAGTATCCCATGTAAGGCATAATCCACAAACGGAAATCGCCAATCACGGGGTTCTAATTTTAAGCCAATCTGGCATATTACCACGTCTGGGTGGAGGAGTTCTCTACTACCAATGGTGATGCTTTTAGCTTCACCTGGCGGGATTGCCAGTGTTGCGGCTAATGCGGCAAGAGCATCTGCATATATGTTCTCATTTCGAGATATGTGGTATATGTAAAATTGTTCAAAATATCCTGCTAGCTCAATAGCTAACTGATGATAGGAGATGAGGGCTTCATGTCTGACTTCATATTCACCCGTCATCTGATTCACAATGAGCTTAGAGTCTCCATATGCCTCTAGATGGTTCACTCCCAGTTGCAGAGCTATTTTTAAGCCGATAATGAGTGCGTTGTACTCCGCTACATTATTAGTGCACGGTTCTATTAATGAGTAACCGTTAGGCAATATATGTTTATGTGGGGATATTAGCACAACCCCCACTCCAGCAGCAGATCGTCTGGCAGCGCCATCAAAGAACATTTGCCAAGATTGCTCTTTGCTAACTGTGTTGACTCCTGACATCCGTTTGGTATTAGACCGAATTGGGTGGTCTGCAAGAAAATCGGCAATTGTCTGTCCTTTCGTCGCCTTTTGAGGAACGAAATGTATGTCATAGGGTGACAGTAGCAAGGCCCATTTTGCCAGTCGGCCATTTAAAGCCCCTAGTTTTGTCATCAGAATTTTCACGGGATTAACCCGTGATATGACGTGAATCGTTTGCCCAGAAAGATAGTGTCGCATTTTCTTAACGGCGAACATTAGGGCTAAACATTCCTTTTCAATTGGGGTATACCGCTGTTCGGCCCCAATCATTGTTCTACTTAAATAGTAGAGGGCATGCTCATGGCCGTGCTCATTATATTGAGCAAGTAATGCTCCTAAAGCATTATCCATGGCTCTTACATATATAAGGAAGGGCTGCCCAGGGGCTGGTGACATAAGTACAGGAGGCTTAGTAAGGTACTCCTTGAGGTCATCAAATGCCTGCTGACATGCCTCATCCCATATGAAAGACACTCCCTTCTTCATAAGTTTGGAAAATGGTTGGCATCGTCCAGATAAGTTGGATATGAAGCGCCGAATATAAGCGAGCTTTCCTTATAATCCCCTTAATTCCTTAAGATTGCGGGGAGGCAGCATTTCGCTAATCACTTTTACCTTTTCAGGGTTGAGGAAAATTCCTTTTGAAGTTATTATGAACCCCAGAAACTTCCCGCTGGATACCCCCATGAACGACTTGGTAGGATTCATCTTCAGGTGATGTTTCCGCATAAGATCGAAGACCACTCTTAAATCATGAAGATGATCTTCCTTGCTTTTGCTTTTGACTGCTAAGTCGTCCACATAGCACTCCACTGTTCTGCGTAGGTGTTCTTTGAATATGGCACTCATTGCGCGTTGGTAGGTGGCACCTGCATTCTTTAATCCGAATGGCATCACCGTATAACAGTATACCCCCTGTGGCGTTCTGAAAGCTGTATGCTTTTCATCATCCTGGTGCATCTTGATTTGGTTATAACCTGAGAAGCCATCCATAAAGGACATCCTCTCAAAACCGCAAGTATTATCGATCATCACATCAGTGATGGGGAGTGGAAATTCATCCTTGGGACATGCAGCGTTCAGATCTCGAAAGTCAATGCATATCCGGATTTTGCCATTCTTTTTGCGAACTGGCACTATGTTTGCTACCCAATCTGGGTGTTGTTCTTCACGGATAAAACTGGATTGTATAAGCTTATTGACCTCAGCAACTATTGCCTCCATCAATTCCGGTCGAAAACGTCTCTGTTGCTGTTTAACAGGTTTGACATTTTCTTTTATATTTAACCGGTGTGTGGCAATTTGAGGGTCAAGCCCAGGCATATCTTCATAACTCCATGCGAACACATCTATATACTCTTTGATAAGGGATATAAGTTCCTCTTTTTCTAAAGGAGTTAGTGTGTCGCTTATGAAGATGAGTTTCGGATTTTCTTCCGTTCCCATGTTAACCTGTATTAATTTGTCTTCTGTGGGCGGGTCACGCTGTTCAAAACGGACATCCCAGAGAGTATCCATATGCCTAGCCCAAGTATCATCTTGAACGTCAATTGGTTCCTCGTCACTTTCTGGTGCGGCTGAAACCATATTGATTGTCAAAGATTGAAACCAAGCACCGGTGTTTATATCTGAATCATAATCTGGTGAAGATGTTTCTTCTTTGGCCGAAGAACTCTCTTCATCATTTAATGGTGACGAAGGTGGAGTAGATACATAACCCAACCCCCTGCGGGTCTTCTGATAATAATCAGGGCTCTTTCCTCTCGGTCTAAACGAGGGTATAAGATTCCGCCGCCCTTTTCCAAAGTTTAATCCCGGCTTCTGGGTAAAATTATATCCCATTTTTTCCATCATCTGTCGGGACCTTTGCTCATATAAGTGAAATTGAGGTGATATTTGTTCATCACTTTCACTACTTTGTTTCTGTCGAGGCGACGTAACCACTCTGCCGAACATGATCGGCCTTTGGGACTTCTGTCGGGGAGGCACTTCAAAGAAGTGCCCTTGATCCTCGGTTATTTTTAATTGAGAGAGGAGGGAAGACCTGAGGGGCAAATGGTATGCCGCCAGAACTTCAAGTTCGGTCAGGCCATCCGCTTCGGTGGATGTACAAGAGGGTTCAGATTCAGTAGCTACAGCATGCTCGTAGACTAACTTTACATTTTCATTAATAACCCATTCACTTTCTATTACATCCACTATATTATAAAGACCTAAGTTAAGATCTAGGTGAGGGTTGATTTCGTAATCACCCCCATCATCTTCTCCAAGGGGCTCGTACTCAGTGTCAGCTACATTGCCACTGTCGTCGGGCTTTGAAAACTTGCTAAGACTGTCATTGGAGGCTTCATGTGCTGGCTTGTAGAGTGCAGCATCTGTGAAGTAATTTTCCAACCCTTTGAATGGCTGCTTGTCTGCAATTAGTGTCTGGACCTCTCCTTCCTCATCGCAATATTTCATGCATTGGTGAAGAGTCGACGAAACTATCATATGAGTGTGGATCCAAGGTCGCCCCAATAAAATATTGTAGGAGGTATCAGCGTCAATTACATAGCATGTAACCTCCGTTTTCAAGTCTCCAATTTGATACCGCAATCGGATCTTACCAAGAGGATGGCTATTATTAGCGTTGAATCCATAGATGGTAGTGTGTGTAGGTGTCAAGCGATGAAGGGAAATCCCCAACAGCTGCATTAATCTACTGGGCACGACGCTGAGTGCAGAACCTGGATCAATCTGAATTCGGTCCACTTTTGTGGACCCGACATATCCAGTGAAATATAAAGGCCTATTATGCTTTATATTCCTCACCTGCATGTCTTCTGGAGAGAAGATGATTTGTGGGACTTGCCTCCTCACTTGATGACAGTGGGGGCAAGAGTCCCGTTCTTCGATGGCCGGCTCGACAATCTGAGCTAGGAACGACTCAGAGTCTGCCAAGGCCTCTCTTAGAGCTTCACGTGTTGATTTTGATAATCTCAACAATTCATAAAGCGTCACTCGCGGTGGGATGTTAGCCAACTGCGCAATTATGTCAAACTCGAAGGGAGTTTCTTTGGCTCCTTCATCTCTGGCAGGATTCTTCTGGAAACGAAGTCCTTTCTGCTTGCTTTGCGAGTTCTGCATAGATATCTTTTGGATCAACTCTAGTGTAGTCCTTAAGATATGTCTTTCCAGATCGAGTACCGGAAGGGCCTGCCCCATCTTGATGGGTGGCCATAGTTTCAGGTTCTTCTTCGGAATCTGTGAAGGCTCCCGAAGCTATATATTCTTTCTTTATATCTGCAGAAATGGCATTAACAGCCCATTTCTTCTCTTGACCTCCTGAAGTAGTCCATTGTTCATCCTCTAGCAAATCAGGGTGAACCCACATAACTTCCCCCTTCTGGGTAGTTACGGGGACAAGTCCCTCTTGGGCTTTGTTGTGCGGATCAAGATTCTTCGTGACCATCTTACCCTTAGGGATTGGGGTCACTCCTGCGGGAAACTCGTGGGTTCCGACCATTATGGTTGCCATATTGGCAGTGACCTTCTTCTGTTCTTCCTTAAGCGTCAGAACTCCAGCCTCTATTAGTGCTTGGATTCTGTTCTTAAGGGGAAAACAATCCCTGGTAGGGTGCCCAACATTCCGGTGATAAAGACAGTAGTTGGGGTCTTTAGTTTTACCAGCATCTTCTGGCTTCTTATTCTCCGGAAGTTTTAGCATTCCCTTCTTCTGGAGCAAGTGAAAGAGAATATGCGTCTGTTCTGCCTTGAAAGTGTAATTCCTTTCTTGTTGCGGTCTGATTTGCCTTGATCCTCGCTGACCTTGAGGCTTTGGCTCTGGCGGAGGACCGGTTTTCTGAGGAGCAGCTTCTGACGACATCACTGCTTTCCCTTTATTTTTATTGCTGTTGTTTTGGGTATATGGCTTACTACCCCCAGCGTTTCTTGACCCGCGGGATTCCTCAACTCGGCGAATCAAGTCTTCAGCTTGCTCTCTTTGTTTGAGCAGGTCCCTCCACGTCTTAGACTCTACGGCCCCCATTTTGAGGAGCACATTGGTCTTAAGATTATGTCGACAGGTCTCGACTAGAGTTTCCTGGATCATTCCGTGTTTACAATGTACGGACTTCTCCCGGAACCTTTCTATAAAATCTTTAACCGTTTCTTGTTCTCCTTGTCTAGTCGCAAGGAGGGAATGAACCGTAATCTCGGTGTCATCCTCGAAGAAGCGTGAGAGAAATAATTTCTCAACATCTAACCAGGTATTAATAGTATCTGGGGGCAACTGCATGAACCAAATAAATGCAGACCCTCGCAAAGTACTTGCAAATACTTTGGTCATAATGGGATCATTACCCATTAAGTGTCCTGTTTGGGACAAAAAGTAATATATATGCTGACTGGGCGATCCCTTCCCGTCGTATGGCTCTAACTTGAGCGGCTTATACTTTGGTGGGTAAGGTATCATATCCCATTCAGGAGGATATGGTCTTGAGACTTCGGCTTCTTTCAACTCCTTTTTACGCATTAAAACTTTGAGTTGATTCTGCATCTTTTCTATCTTTTCCCCATGCGAATCATGGAAAGAAAATCTATCCTCTTCCTCATGCATCGAGTGGGCTTTCTCTTCCTGTTCTTCTTCATTCCGAGTTTCTTTGCCCTTTTTGGCATTATCTTCAACAAATCTTGATAGCATGACTTTGAGTCCTTCAATCATCTTTTGCTACTCTCGAATCATCTTTTCTTGAGCTTCAAATTTCTGATTGATATCGTCAGACTTATCTGCCATATGCGATGCTGATTTCTGTAGCCGAGATGACGTAGAGGATGGAGGCGAGGCTATAGCGGAATTATCGCTGCCCTTGTCGTCAGAACCCCCTGCGAGCTTCTTATAATTTCGGGGCGGGACGGCTCCTAATCTTAGTCGAGTGACACGATGAGGTTCTTCATCGCTCGATTCTGAATCATCATCCGTCTCTGCAATTTTCCTCCCTTTTCCCACCATGTTGGAAGTTACAGCTCTCCATTGTTTCAGGGAAGTGGTTCTTGTCTTCTTAGCAGGATTCTGGTTTGACTCGTTTATTCGGTCGAACACAGATATTCTGTTCTTACTGCAGCCATAGTTGTCCATCACGGCTGATACTGCTGTCACAAGTTGCTGGCAATGGCAGATATGTTCAGCTTGAAGTTGGTCTATGCCTCTCTTCTTAGAGAGATGTTCCCTGATATCAGTGCCTCTAACCATGGAGTCAAGAGGTCCATTCAACTTTTGGGAATGTTTAGGAATCCACTGAAGCTTCTTTGATTGATCAACCCTGACTCTGGGGTCGGACCGATCCTAGCGAGGCTTAGGAATAGCCTCGCGTTTCACATTGCGGGCCTGAAGAATAGCTCCTCGCTTATCTACACTAGCCTCGCATTTCTCGCTGGCTTGGTGTGTCCTTGAAAGTTTAGCTTCTGGAATAATAGCCCCGCGTGAAGAGAAGTTCTTGTACGCTGGCTTATCTTTGCGATTAACGCAGATCATAGCTTCGCGCTTAGCGCAGTTTTTACGACTGACAACTATCTGCCAATCATCTTCATATTCCTTGCGGGTGTCAGAAGTCTTGCATTTATTGCAAGTATTACTGGCTTCGCGTCTATCGCTAGGCACAGTAATAGCCTCGCGTGGAGAATCACACGCTGGCTTTGAATAAATTTTATACTCGTGTAATTCGCGAGTGTTGGGTATTCTGCGACTAGCGCAACCCTTACTGGCTTCGCGTCTCTCGCTAGGCACAGTAATAGCCTCGCGTGGAGAATCACACGCTGGCGTTGAATAATTTTTATACTCGCGTAACTCGCGAGTGTCAGGAATCTTGTGTAACTCGCCAGTATTACCAGCCTCGCATGGAAAATCACACGCTGGCTTTTCCTTGCTTTTAAGGCAAGTTGTATCCTCGCGTTTAACGCGGTAGAGATTGGTCTCGCGGGTAGCGCGAGCCAGTTTGCGAGGGACCATAGCCTCGCGTCCTCTAGAGTTAGCTCCGCGTCCAAGGCGGGCTTTGAGGGCTCTACGCCTCGCTCTCCGGTTCCTGTTCCGGAGTTGGGTCCTGGTCAGTCCAGTTCCCGAGTCTTCTTCGGCAATCGGAAGCTCATCCTCGGCTAGGATTTCTCGTGTGAACTCCGGCTCTATAGCCGTAGTCTCCAAGGATCCCCGTCTCTCGGTAGATACCTTTCTACCCGTCACTCGGGCATTAGAGTACATGCGACGATAGTGCCGTGTCTCATCCGAGTCGCCTGATCCGGAGGAGAGGAACTCCTCGTACTTCTGCTGGTCGATTTCAATGACCACCGTGTCTACATCGGATCCGATCAAGTCAACGTCCGATTGCGCCACAATCTCTTCATCAGTGAAAGAGACGGCTCCTACTGTGGTCGCCAGTTTGTTCGTCGCAAAAGTTTCTTCGCTTCCTCCCATTGAATTAACTTAAATTACAATAGAAGTGAACAAGATATAAAGAGAACAAACGAGAGGATTTTATACTTCAATCGCTCTCTTTTACAATAAAATCGTGGGATCTGTGGCGATGGGATCTATAGTAATTCCCGTGGACGATCGGTACGTTGAAATCTTCTCTTTTAAAGATATCGGCTGACTGTAGACGATCTTCTCTGGTTTTGATTCGTTCAAGGCTCTCTCGCGTAACTCGAACTTCTCAAGAACTCCAGAAAGAAGATGGTGATTTTCTCTGATCTTCACGAATTCAAGCCTCTGTGCGTAACTTGAATTCTCCAAGATTTTAGAAAAATATCTTAATTGCCGAAAAGAAGCTCCTTAGGGTTTCACCAGGAAGGTATTTATAGCCCCAGATTAATGCAAGAGTTTCTATCTAAATAGAACTCGTCATTATCAGGGATTCCAATCAAATATCTTAGTTTTGATGAAATTCTGATTAGACTTGATTCGGGTATTTGGATAGGCCAAAAATCATAATCTCAATCAATCCGAGATTCTGGTTATCTGCTTACGCGGAGCTTTAATCGCATCAAAACGCAGCGCTAAATAACCAAAACGCGGAGCTAACGCGGAGCTATTGATCATCTCCGCGTTTTACTCAAACGCGAGGCTAATACAAGCCAGACTGCGGAATCAACGCGGAGCTATTAAACATCTCCGCGTTTTATTCAAACGCAGGGTTAATGTAACCAAACGCGGGCTATTGAATTAGCTCCGCGTTCTATTGTGGAAAATCCTTTTAACTTAGAAATTTTCACCGCCAACAGGCGTAAGGCCAAGCGGGCCTGCCTCAACAGTACTTCTGGAAAATTACAGTCAGAAAATCCAACCCAAGAAACAATCGTGACACATGCAACATCGGGAAGAAAAAATTCCAAAAATGAAAATCCGCAGGCGGAACTGCGGGTTGCACCGCACGGAGGCAACCCCGCGGTTGCAACCGCGGGTGCAAACCCGCGGTTCCAATCGCGGGTTGCACCCCGCGGGTGCAACCCCGCGGTTGCAACACCCGCGGTTCCAACCGCGGGTTGCACCCCGCGGTTGCAATCGCGGGTGCAAACCCGCGGTTCCAACCGACCCCGTGGTTGCAACTGCGGGTGCAAACCCGCGGTACCAACCGCGGGTTGCACACCGCAGGTTGCAACCCGTGCGTTGCACTCCGCAGGAAAAATCAAGGGCTGGTTCTGGTGTCTATTCGGGCACACGCGCAGTGAGCACATAGCGCACATCTAACTTTTTGGTTACTCTCTCAGGTGTACCATTCCGTTCCTCTACAAACAAATATAAGGATATGGTCATGAACTCACCTGAGAATAGGTCTTCAAATTTCTCTTCGGATGAACATATTCATGATAGAATCCTCCAAATCCTGAAGAACAAGTCAGATGCGTGTGGGGCCCGTACAACTGCGCAGGCCAGCACATACTCCAGAAGAATCCGCAGAAGGGTTGGAGAACAATCTGATACTGGAAAAGAGCTCAGCCCTGAAATATTGCAAACTCTCCAGTATTATGAACCAAATTTGCGACGCAAGCGGTGTCAAGTTGCAAATAGAAATGAGGAAGTATCTCAAGATTTGAGAGAGTATCTCAATTGGAGGAAGAACTCCTTACAAAATATTCCTCAATGCCAATGCGAACAGCTGATATCAACTGTTCTATCAAACTGCGAGTGCAACCCGAGACGGTCCGTTTTTGAGCGGATCACCGAACCTAAAAGAATACGGACGGTGAAAAAGGCGTACTCTGGAACCGATCTACCTGCTGTCTCATCAAATATGGTTAATAAAGGTAAAAAGGTGGTCGGAAACAACCTTTCGGATAAGGAAATTACTCCAGGGTCAAAAGGAGTTTCTATCGAACCAGAGGGCGCGCTTCTAGAAGAAGTCTCTGAAAGACTTGAGAGACAAGAAAAAAGTCTCGAACAGCAAGAGGAGACTATAGAAGAAATGAAACAACTTTTACTTGAGTTGTTAGCCCAAACTAGAAAGAACCAATCCTCGTCGTCCGTTTCTGGTCGGCAGAAAGGAAAACAGCCTGTCCAGATAAATGAGGACAGCGAGAATGAGAATGAAGAAATTCCTCCTCATTCAAGAGAGGAAGAGGAAATGAAGGTTACCATCAACCCTCACGCAGAGAAAATAGAGAAGATGGAAAACCAACTACAAGCTCTTCTTCATCGCAAGAAGCTACAAGAGGTGGGGGTAGTACGTCCTTATCCCATAGAATGGGAGACCGTACCTTACCCTGCAAAATATAAACCATTGAATCTTCAGTCATTCGACGGTAAAGCTTCGCCGCAACAGCACATCTTCTATTTCCTGTCGCAGACAGGACACCTCATGGGGAATGATCCGACTATGACTAGGATATTTGCGAGCACTTTACGGGGGCCCGCATTTACCTGGTTCATGCAGCTACCCCAGGGAACAATTAAATCATGGGCCGATGTAGAATGTGAGTTCTTAGCCCGATTTTTTGAAGATGATACAGAAATATCTATACTATCTTTACTAGCAGCGAAGCAAGAAGAAGGCGAAACGGTCAAAACTTATGTTGAGCGGTTCCGAGAGCTTTCTGTTCGATGCCCACATGGCATGACGCAGGACACGCTTGTGGAAACCTGCAGACACAATTTGTTGACCGATATACTAGACAAGATGGGCTCGGTCGAATCCAAATCATGGAAAGATCTGCTTAAACAGGGTGAACAGGCTGAAGAAATACTTCGACGCCTCGAAGAACAACAGTCTGCAACCGGAGGCAGTACAAATGAACCTCCATTCCAGTTTTTCCGTTCTAAAGGAAAAGACATAATGGCAATGGCGGTAGAAAGTACACCGAAGCAGAAAAGATGGCCAACTACAAGCAACACAGCAAAGTCGCCCAGACTTCAAAAGCAGTATTCATTCAAGGATGAACATACTGCTACTATGTTCAACCTGCTCAGCAAGCGCAAGATGCTCAAGTTCCTGGAGAGCAAGAGGCCTGAAGAAGTAGGGAAGACTAACGATCCGAATTACTGCCTGTACCATCGGATTGTAGGTCACCCTACAAAAAAATATTTTATTCTAAAAGACAAAATCCAAGCGTTGATTGACGCTGGAGCAGTTCAGCTCAAAACTGAACAAAAAAGGAGTTAGAGCTAACTCCGACACATCTAATGTGCGTGGTCTAAAGGTACCACTTGGGCTCACAACAATTCCCAAAACGAGCTCAGGGCGGTTAATTTAAACCCCCATATAAAAAAAAATCAAATCAAAAAAAATATATCCAAAAAAAAATTAAATAAAAAAAAACCAAAAAATAATAATAATAATGAACCGCCCAACGCCGCTAAGGCTACAGGAAGAGAATAAATTTCTCGCCGACCCTACCATGCTGGGGGTAAAAAGCAAGAATTACCCAACGCCGACAAGGCTACGGGAAGAGAATAAATTTCTCGCCAACCCCACCATACTAGGGGTAAAAAGCAAGAATTATCCAACGCCGATAAGGCTACGGGAAGAGAATAAATTTCTCGCTAACCCCACCATACTGGGGGTAAAAAAAATGAATTACCCAACGCCAACAAGGCTACGGAAAGAGAATAAATTTCTCGCCAACTCCATCATACTGGGGGTAATAAGTATGAATTGCCCAACGCCGCTAAGGCTACGGGAAGAGAATAAATTTCTCGCCAACCCCACCATACTGGGGGTAATAAGTATGAATTACCCAACACTGACAAGGCTACGGGAAGAGAATAAAATTCTCGCCAACCCCACCATGCTGGGGGTAAAAAGCATGAATCACCCAACGCCGCTAAGGCGAAGGGAAGAGGAAAAGTTTGGCATTTAAGCCCAAACGAAATCCTCGACAACTCACCATACTGAGGGTAATAGCATGGCTAGCCCAACTCAAACGGTAGTTGGTAAAGGCAAATCAAACCTGTTGACAGCTAGGGGTTTGCTAAAAATCCCATGACAAATCTGTCACAACGGTATTCTTATCCAAATATAAGGATACGTCATTGCCCAACGCCGCTAAGGTAAAAGAAAGAAGAAAAGTTTGGCATTTAAGCCCAAACGAAATTCTCGACAACTCACTATGCTGAGGGTAATAGCATGGCTAGCCCAGCTCAAACGGTAGTTGGTAAAGGCAAATCAAACCCGTTGATAGCTGGGGGTTTGCTAAAAATCCTAATCAAATAAATCTCTTGTCACGTTAAGATTTCACCTCTGACAAACAAAACTTTTCTCATCATTTTTCTCCAGCAGAGCAAGCGACACTCCAAAATATTAGTCAAGTTAAAATCATACCTCTGACATCATAATTCAAAATCAAATGAGATAAGATCCGATTAAATCCCCTGTCACGTTAAAAAAATCATCTCTGACAGAAAAGAAAATTCACACTTCGTCAAGTCCAATATTACAACCTCTGATGAACGTGCTTTTGATATCGTTAAGTTAAAAATTATCTCTGATGAAAATCATCTCCCTATCAAGTTAACAGTCACCTCTGATAGTCCAATTCCAAGACTAAGTACGTTAACCGTCACCTCTGTTTAGTCAGCTTGTCCCTATTACGACCAGATCCTCTGAATAGGTCAAGCTCCAAGACACTTTTAAAGTCATATCTGTCTTTTCCTGATTCGTCATACTAGATGTCACTGAACGGTTAGGATTAAAATAAGCACGTTAATATTATACCTCTGCTTGACCTAAAAATAAGCATGTTAACATCATATCTCTGCTTGTCATCTAATGAGTACGTTAAAATCATACCTCTGCTTGTTATTGGATAAATGAATATGTTAACAGTTATCTTTATGGACCAAATCTTTTAAAAGGTCTATAATCAAAATTAAAGAATCCAAAGTATTTCGAAATTCAGTACGGTTCAATACAGAACTTCGAAAACTTTGGAGGGGATTATGTAGATACAAAAAAAAAAAATTGAAAATTGCTAAGTGGGCATACCTGCGGGTTGCAACCCGAGAGCCCCCGCGGGATGCAACCCGCGGGAGCCTCTGCGGGATGCAACCCGCGGGAGCACCCGCGGGATGCAACCCGCCGGCGCGGGAGCCCTCGCGGGTTGCCACTCGCGGGAGGATTCCCGCGGGTTGCCACCCGCGGGAGCGATCCCGCAGGTGCCAACCTGTGGGTTGTTTTCCGTTCTTTTCCGATTATTTATTTCCTATTTTATTTCGCTAATATTCCGTGATAATTGAGCTGAATTTGGAACTTCTTCGGTTTATAAAACACAGGAATTTAACTGGAGAGGGGGCTTTTGGATTGGAAGACTTTGGGACGATTACGGGCGAGCTCGTGAGATCAAGGAAAAGAGCAGAGCCATCTTCTCCCAGTCGGACGGTCAACGAAGGCAGCAGCAAGACTCCATCGCCACCCGAACCCACAGAAAAAAGGGAATACATTAATATTCCCGTTCTTGTAATTCCTCGGATTATTTTGTAATCTCAATTCGTTGTAATTCAAACAATTTTTCAATGGAATCAAAGATGCAATTTTCGGGCGTACAACATATACATATATACATTTATACATCTATATATATGTACATATATGTATGCACATATATATGTACATACATGTATGTACATATATATGCACATACATGTATGTACATATATATCTCTATATATGTGTATGTACATACATATATATGTACATATACATATCTATGTACATATATATATATATATATATATCTATCTATGTACATATATATATATATATATATATATATATATATATATATATATATATCTATCTATGTACATATATATATATATATATATATATATATATATATATATATATATATATATATATATATATATATATGTACATGTATATATCATATATATCTATATGTACATATATATATATATATATATATATATATATATATATATATATATATATATATATATATATATATATACATATGTATAGATGTACATGCATATACATATGTATATATGTACATGCATATACATATGTATATGTACATGCATATACATATGTATATGTACATGCATATACATACGTATATGTATACATATACATATGTATATGTGTATATATATATATATATATATATATATATATATATATATATATATATATATATATATGCATATGTTTATACACACACACACACACACATATATATATATATATATATATATATATATATATATATATATATATATATATATATATATATATATATATATATATGTATATATATATAGACACACATATATGTATACACACACACACACACATATATATATACACACACACACACACATATATAGTGTGTGTGTGTTTGTATATACATACATATATATGTGTGTGTGTGTGTATAGACACATATATACATACACATTGTTGGTAGTGAAAATTTCTAAGTAAAAAGAGTTTTCTACAATAGAACACGAGCTAACTGAGTAGCTATGTGTTTGGCTTTTTTAGCCTCGCGTTTAAGAAAACCGCGGAGCTAATCGATAGCTCTGCGTTCTGGTTTCTTAGCTCCGCATTTTGATGCGATTAGCTCCGTGTGAGCAGATAACCAGAATCATAAATTGATTGAGATTAAGATTTCGACTTATCCAAATATCCAAATTAAATTCGATCAGAACTCTAAATCATGAGATTTAAATCAAAACTAAGATATTTGATTGGAATCCTTGATGAATACAAATTCTATTTAGATAGAAACTCTCATATCATTCTAAAGCTATAAATACTCTCTTAAGGAAGTCTTAGAGGATCTTTTGGAAGTTTTGTGAAGTTCGAGTTACGCGTGAGAATTTTGAACGAATCAAGACCAGAGAAGATCATCCAAAGTCGGCCGACATCGTCTTCTTCAAGAGCAAGAAGACCATCCTCGTCAGATCGTCCAAAGGAACTATTTCGATAGATTCCATCGCCACACAGATCCCACGTTTTCATTGTAAAAGAGAGCGATAATTGTAAATCCTCTCGTTTGTTCTTTCCTTTTCTTTTGTTCACTTTTGTTGTAATCTAAGTTGTATTCAATGAAAGGAAAGCAACAAATTTCTGCTGCGAACAAACTGGCGACCACAGTGGGAGAAATCTCTTTCACCAAAGAAGAGATCATGGCACAATCTGACGTCGAGAGAATCGGATCCGACATGAATATGCTAGTCGTGGAGATCGACCAGCAAAAGTACGAGGAGTATCTCTCCTCTGAGTCAGGTAACCTGACCGAAACGCAGCCTATCGTCACGTGCGCTCCAATATCCGTAAATCGGGTAATCGGGAATCCACCGTTAATCGGAGACCCGTGGAGACCGCGGCTATAGAGCTGTCGTTTGGGCAGAAAACCCTAGCAGAGGATGATCTCTCTATGGCCAAGGAAGGCTCGGGAACTGGATTAACCAGAATCCAACTCTGGAACAGAAATCGGAGGGCTAGGCGAAAAGCGCTTAAAGCCGGCGTTAAACGCGAGGCTACTCAGGGAGCAGAACGCGAGGCTACAGTACATCGCGAGCTAGCTTGCGTTAATCATAAGACCAGTCAGTATCGCGTTAAACGCGAAGCTGCAACTTGCGTTAATCGCAAGGACAAGCCAGTGTGTGATCCTCCACGCAAGGCTATTTTATCTGGGCCTAAAACCAGAGAAGCTCACATTAATCGTGAGGATAAACTTTTTTTAAAGCCAGCGTGTGATGTTGATTCTCCACGCGAGGCTAAAACTGATTTTAGCGATAAACGCAAAGCCAGTAAAACTCGCGTTAATCGCAAGATTCCTGACACTCGCGTTAATTGCGGGGATAAACTTTCTTTAAAGTCAGCGTGTGATGTTGATTCTCCACGCGAGGCTATTACTGGGCTTAGCAATAAACGCAAAGCCAGTAAAATTTGCGTTAATCGCAAAATTTCTAACACTCGCGTTAATCGCGAGGATAAAGTTTCCATAGAGCCAACATGTGATTCTCCACGCGAGGCTACTACTGAGCTTAGCGATAAACGTGAAGCCAGTACACCTTGCGATAAACGCAAGATTTTTAATACTCGCGATAAACGCGAGGATAAAATTTTCTTAAAGCCAGTGTGTGATTCTCCACGCGAGGCTAATACTGAGTTTAGTGATAAACGCGAAGCCAGTAATACTTGCGATAAATGTAAGACTCCACAACTCCACGTAAATCGCGAAGATGATTGGCAAATTTGTGTTAATTGCAAAAATTGCGCTAAACGCGAAGTTATGACTTGTGTTACTCGAGAGAATAAGCCAACGTGCAAGAATTTCCTTCCATGCGAGGCTAAGATTCCAGAAAATAAACTTCTGCAAAAACTACTGTTGGCAGTGAAAATTTCTAAGTAAAAAAGGAATTTTCCACACAGAACGCGGAGCTAACTCCGTAGCTCCGTGTTTGGCTATTTTTAGCCTCGCATTTGAGTGAAACGTGGAGCTATCGATAGCTCCGCGTTAGCTCTGCATTCTGGTTATTTAGTTCCGCAATTTGATGCGATTAGCTCCACGTGAGCAGATAACCAGAATTTCAAATTGATTGAGATTATGATTTGGACTTATCCAGTTACTCAAATCAAGTCCGATCAGAACTCTAAATCAAGAGATTTAAATCAAAACTAAGATATTTGATTGAAATTCTTGATGAGTAAGAATTCTATTTAGATAGAAACTCTTGCATGAATCCTAAGACTATAAATACCTTCTTGGGGAAGCCCTAGGGGTCTTCTTTTTTTTTTCGGCAATTGAGTTTTTTTAATGAAATCTTGGAGAATTCAAGTTACGCACAGAGCCTTGAGTTCATGAAGAGCAGAGAAGAAGAGATCATCTACAGTCAGTCGTCATCTTCAAAGGAAGAGTTCGACGTCAGATCATCCAAAGGAACTACTATAGATTCCATCGTCACACAGATCCCACGTTTATTGTAAAAGAGAGCGATACAACTATAAATCCTCTCGTTTGTTCTTTTCTTGTTCACTTTCATTGTAATTCAAGTTTATTCAATGGAAGGAAAGACGAATAATCCAAATTCAGTCGCGAACAAATTGGCGACCACAGTGGGAGCCATCTCTTTCACAAAAGAAGATATTGTGGTGCAATCGAATGTTGACATGATCGGATCCAAAGTAGACATGCTGGTTGTTAAAATCGACCAGCAGAAGTACGAGGAGTATCTCTTCTCTGAATCAGGTAACTTGGACGAGACACGACACTATCGTCGCGTGCGCTCCAATACCCGAGCGACGGGTAAAAAGGTATCCACCGAGAGACGGGGATCCTTGGAGACTGCGGCTATAGGGCCGGTGCTCGGACAGAAAATCCTAGCAGAGGATGAGCTTCCTACTGCCGAAGAAGACCTGGGGACTGGATTGACCAGAACCCAACTCCGAAATAGGAATCAGAAAGCGAGGCGAAAGCCCTCAAAAGCCCGCCTTAAACGCGAGGCTATGGTCCCTCGCAAATTGGCTCGCGCTAATCGCGAGACCAGTTACTATCACGTTAAACATGAAGTATCAACTTGCCTTAAAAGCAAGGAAAAGCCAGCGTGTGATTCTCCACGCGAGGCTATTACTGAGCCTAGCGAGAGACGCGAAACCAGTGAGATTTGCGCTAGTCGCAAAATATCAGACACTCGCAAGAAACGCTAGTATAAAATCTCTTTAAAGCCAGCGTGTGATATTCCATACGAGGCTATTACTGAGCTTAGCGAGAGACGGGAAGCCAGTAAGATTTGCGACTCGCGAAAAACGCGAGTATAAAGATCCTTTAAAGCCAGCGTGTGATTCTCCACGCGAGGCTACTGCTGAGCCAAGCAAGAAACGCAAAGCCAATAGTACTTACGAGAAACGCAAGATTTCTTACACTCGCGAGGAATGCGAGGGTAAAAATACCTTACAACTAGCGTGTGATTCTCCACGCGAGGTTAATACTGAGCCAAGCGAGAGACGCGAGGCCAGTAATACTTGCGAGAAATGTAAGATTCTCCGCGATGGCGTGGCTCGTCTTGCACTGTCCTTCTTTAATGAGTGCACCATCGTTCGGGCGAAAAGTGTTTCTTTGTAGCGCTATATGAACGCTCTTCATGGAAGCATAATTATATGTCTCAAATTCGGAAGACTTTTCATAGTTTTTAGAATTATGAGATTTTCCGGTGTTTCCCTGACTTTCCCAGCGGAGGATATGGGATGAGGCTGAAGGATGCCGTGGGAGCAGATAAGTTCACTACTTTGTCTGCAGGAGCGTTCTGGTGGCTTCTCAACATCCGTCCCGGACACTTGGTGTATCGTCAAGATCTCGGGTGTCGGATCGAGCCATACACTCCGAGTCGCTTTGCTCATCAGTTTGGATACTCCCAACTTTATGTGGGCAATCCAAATAAAGATCTCGCTCACGAGGGGAATTTATACGAAGGCGCTCGTGGCTGGTTCCATTTTGCAGCAGGCGGAACCGAGGCTGAATTCTCCTTGCCCCAGAAGGCGCCAGAATTGGCCATGACCCTCAGCTTCTGCAACTGATTCAGTATCGCGAATGCTGACGTGCCCAGCTTCTCTCTCAATCGCATTTGTTGCAAAGAGATTGAAGCCCTCTACATTAGCCGCCAGGGTGCTTCTAGAGTGAGAATTAAAGGAATGGAAGAATTCCTTGGCGCCGCGGCTGAGCCTTCAGATGCCAGCGAGTTCGACGACGATGCCGGTGATGACGATGACAATACTGGTGCTGGTGGAGCTCCCCAGCCTGTTGTCAGTCGTCCCTTGAGTCCAGCTCCCAAACGCCGCGGCACTTTAAAGAGAAGACCAGGTAAGAAGCAAAAATTGGCTCAGGAAACTTTGATAGCTCCCCAAGAAGTGGCTGTCAAACTTGCTTCAGACTTGTTGGCTTCGGCTCTACCCCCAGCATCGGCAAGGGAGGATGAACCTGCTAAAGCTCCAAGTATTGTTGAGGTTTCGGCCCCTTTGGCCGTAGGACCTGTGGCAGAACCTGTGGCGCAACTAACGGGTAGCGAGACGGGTACGTTGCTGGAAACGACAATGGCTCCCCCTTCAAGTCCGACAACTGGACTTGTATCGCCTGGTATGGCCCTTAGCATTTTATCTTTTGCCCGTTATTATTTTAACGTAACACTGCTTTTCTGGTCTTCCGAAATGCAGGTGATCAACTTCTCTCGCCAATGCATTCGACTACCCAAGTAGAGTCTGACGATAGGATGGACCATTTCGGCTCCGTTGGTGGTGTAGGTAGCTCTGCTGGCGAGTTTGCGGCTGATTATTCCACACCGGCTCCTGCCTCTGTTCCCTCTTCAATTCCCCCAATTGACGAACTGGGAAGTGATGAGAGAACTGAGGTCATTATCGCAGCTGCTGCTAGGGAGGCGACGCCTTCTCCTAGCATGCCATCTCCAACGCCAGTCTGTTCCACTGAGACATTTCCCACGGTCGTTGGCGTACCTTCTGTTTCTCAGTCAACGATTCTAACGCCTTCTACTATAATGGCTGTTGAGACACCTGTAATTCCTCCAGCTTCTAATCTTGCAGTCGGGGATGAGGAGAATTAAAGTTCTCATTTGAAGCTTCTTCTGCCATCGGAGGAACTTCTGGTGGAGATACCCCCTCATCTTCTCCTGTTGGTGGCGCTCCCCGGGTGACTTGTATTAGCAGCCCTCCTTCTCAGGTTCCTGATTCCACCAGATTTGCATTGGCTTTACTGGCCCCACATGTCATGAACCTGGTACAAGGACGGGCTTCTTCTTCGACACCGGCAGCCACTGCTCCCCTGCCCGTGACATCTTCCCTAGCATTACTTGCTTTGTCTGTTGGCACTGCAAATCCTCTTGAAGAACTTTTCAACTTCAGTGTCGCCGATTTTATGCGTTTGCTAAGGAGATGTATCGAGATGGTCCTTGCTGGCCACGATTTCTTCAACTTCGCACGTCCAATGTTATTCCGCTATCTGGAAAACATCAAAGAAATTGGGGGACGAGATCGAGCAGCTCCTTACCAGGCCCGTTTTGGAATTTTGGAAGAGCAAATGAACATACTCAACACAGTTCGCCAAGCAGATGTTGAGTCGATTACTGGGATCGAATGGGCTCGTCTTCGGGCGGAGTTGGTTGCTCGTCGAGAGGAATTGAGGCGCAAAGAAGAAGAGTGGTCTCGAGCGTTAGCAGGGTTCCAGGCTAGTCAGGAGTCCATTCTTAGAGGTTTGGATTTGGTGAACTCTAAAATTAAGGGGAGCCAGGCTGCCATTCTCAGCACCCAGGAGGCTATTGCTAATGCTCGGGCGATCTTAGTAGAGAGCGAGCTTCAATTAGGGGAAGCCGTTAAGAAGCGGGAAGCGCTGATCCTTCAACGGGAGCAAGTTGATCAGGAGGAGACAATAAGAAGCCGTACTATGGAAGAGTCTCGCCAGCATCTCATCCAGCAAGTTGGAATGAATGATGATGATCTGCTCCGGCAGGCTCAACACTCTATAGAGGCAACTCGTCGTCGAGTGGTTGACGAAGCAATGAGTAAGTTAAAGCATCTCGGAGATCCATAGTTTTCTTTTATTCTTCATTCCTTTTTTGTAATGAGAACTTGTACTAAAAGAAAGAACTTTATTGGTTCTCAGACTTCTTTTGTAACTCCATTCTTTTTAAATGATGAATAAGGATAACTACTTTTTGATTCTTTTATTAGTTGGATAGGAAATCTTCTTGCACAAAAAATAACTTGCCATCAAGAAGTAGCTTTCTCTGCAAAGCATTCCAAGTCGTACTGTCAGAGGTAAGAATTTAACATGACAGGTTTTATGGGATTTTTAGCAAATTTCCAGCTATCAACGGGTTTGATTGGCCTTTACCAACTACCGTTTGAGTTGGGCTAGCCATGTTATTCCCCTCAACATAGTGAGTTGTCGAGGAATTAATCTCCTCTCCCCCTTTTGCCTTTAATCAGCATTGGGTAGTTAATCTCATACTCTTACCTCTAGTATGATAGGGTTGGCGAGAAATTTGTTCTCTTCCCATTGCCTAGTCGGCGTTGGGCAATTCATACTTTTACCCCAGTATGATGGGTTGGCGAGAAACTAATTCTCTTCCCATTGCCTAGTCGGCGTTGGGCAATTCATACTTTTACCCCAGTATGATGGGTTGGTGAGAAACTGGTTCTCTTTCCATTGCCTAGTCGGCGTTGGGCAATTCATACTTTTACCCCAGTATGATGGGTTGGCGAGAAACTGGTTCTCTTCCCATTGCCTAGTCGGCGTTGGGCAATTCATACTTTTACCTCAGTATGATGGGTTGGCGAGAAACTGGTTCTCTTCCCATTGCCTAGTCGGCGTTGGGCAATTCATACTTTTACCCCAGTATGATGGGTTGGCAAGACTGGTTCTCTTCCCATTGCCTAGTCGGCGTTGGGCAATTCATACTTTTACCCCAGTATGATGGGTTGGTGAGAAACTGGTTCTCTTCCCATTGCCTAGTCGGCGTTTGGGCAATTCATATCTTTTAGGTCAGAGGCGCTTAATTACACATGCCTGAAAGAAAGATTGGGGGCTGTTCAAACTTGAGAACTAAGCACACCAGGTTTGGGTCAGAGGCGCCAAACTGCGCATGCCCAAGAAAAGACTGATGGTGGTTCAAACTTGAGAACCAAATTGGAGGCGGTTCAAGGCTCTCTCGCGTAACTTGAACTGGGCACTCCAAACACACCAGGTTTAGGTCAGAGGCACTCAATGCGCATGCCTAAGAAAAAGACTGGAGGTGGTTCAAACTTGAGAACCAAACGCACCAGGTTTAGGTTAGAGGCGCCAAACTGCGCATGCCTAAGAAAAGACTGATGGTGGTTCAAACTTGAGAACCAAACGCACCAGGTTTAGGTCAGAGGCGCCAAACTACGCATGCCTAAGAAGAAAAGTGGAGGTGGTTCAAACTTGAGAACCAAACGCACCAGGTTTAGGTCAGAGGCGCCAAACTGCGCATGCCTAAGAAAAGACTGATGGTGGTTCAAACTTGAAAACCAAACGCACCAGATTTAGGTCAGAGGCGCCAAACTGCACATGCCTAAGAAAAAGACTGGAGGTGGTTTAAACTTGAGAACCAAACGCACCAGGTTTAGGTCAGAAGCGCCAAACTGCGCATGCCTAGGAAAAAGGCTGGAGGTGGTTCAAACTTGAGAACCAAACGCACCAGATTTAAGTCAGAGGCGTCAAACTGCGCATGCCTAAGAAAAAGAAGACGCGTATCTCCAAGGGTACTAAGAATAGTATTTCTTCAGAAATTTGCCATTGATTGGCATCATCATCCTGTCTTCATCTTGATTCATTAAGCGATAGGCTCCACTGGAGTATACTATTTCCACAACAAACGGTCCTTCCCACTTGGGTTCAAATTTACCCTTAGTCTTGTGGGTTAGCACCATTGGCCTTTTAACAGCCAAAACCAAGTCTCCTTGTTTAAAGGTCCTTGGCTTAATGCTCTTATTGAACGTTCGAGATATTCGGGCTTGATACAACTCAATTTGTTGTTGAGCCCTAAGACGTTTTTTATCTAACGCCTCTAGTTCTTGCGATCTTTGCTGATGGCGCTCTTCTGTCGTCATCCTTGTGGCTAAAGCCACTCTTAATGATGGTATCTGAATTTCAAGAGGCAAAACAGCCTCACTTCCATAAACCAAAGAGAACGGGGTAGCTTTGGTCGGGGTGCGAACGGTGGTGCGATATGCCCACAAACATTCTCCCAACTTTTCATCCCAATCTCGTTTATTGGAAGAGATGAACTTCCGAAGGATTTTGATGATCGTCTTGTTAAAAGCTTCAGCTAACCCATTAGCCGCAGGGTTATATGGTGTAGAAGCGATATCTTTGATTCTGAACTTATTGCAGAATCTGGAGAATCCCTGACTAATGAACTACGGACCGTTATCATGAATGATCCGTTGAGGGACGCCAAATCGGTAAATGACATGATGCTTGATAAACTTGATCACATCTGTCGTTTTCACCTCTTTCATGGGCACGGTTTTGGCCCATTTTGAAAAATAATCGGTTATTGTAAAAATAAACCGATGTCCTCTGGATGACGGGGGAGTTATTGGCCCCATAATGTCCATCCCCCATGCTTCAAATGGCCAACTTGCAACAGTATTGTGCAAGTATTCTTGGGGTTGATGAATAAAATTAGCATGAACTTGGCATGCATGACATCGTTTAGCGTATGTCATTGCTTCCGTGATCATGTTTGGCCAGTAGTATCCTAGCCTTCTTATACGGTCTCCAAGTTTAGGACCGGGCTGATGAGCTCCACATACTCCATCGTTTGTTTCTCTCAGCACTTCTTCTGCTTCCGCTTTTGATATGCAGCGTAGTAGCAGACCATCTCTTGACTTTCTATATAAAGTCTGAAGTTTATGGTCATAATAAAATCTTTGGGCCTTCTTCTTTATAGAGGTGGCTTCCTTAGGATCTTCTGGTAATATCCCATGTAAAGCGTAATCCACAAACAGAAATCGCCAATCACGGGGCTCCAGGGTTAGGCCTACTTGGCACACTTCTGTATTTTGAAGAAGAGTATCTGGATGAAGGAGCTCTCTGCTTTCAATGGTGATGCTTTTAACTTCACCCGGCGGGATTGCCAGTGTTGCGCTAATGCGGCAAGAGCATCTGCATAAACGTTCTCATTTCGAGATACGTGATATATATAGAATTGTTCAAAATATCCTGCTAGCTCAATAGCTAACTGATGATAGGGGATGAGGGCTTCGTGTCTGACTTCATACTCACCTGTCATCTGATTGACGATGAGTTTAGAGTCTCCATATGCCTCTAGATGGTTCACCCCCAGTTGCAGAGCTATTTTTAAGCCGATAATGAGCGCGTTGTACTCCGCTACATTATTCGTGCACGGTTCCGTCAATGAATAACAGTTTGGAAGTATATGTTTATGTGGGGAGATTAGCACAACCCCCACTCCAGCAGCAGATCGTCTGGCAGTACCATCAAAGAACATTTGCCATGGTTGCTCTTTGCTAACTGTGTTGACCCCTGACATCTGTTTGGCATTAGACCGAATTGGGTGGTCTGCAAGAAAATCGGCAATTGCCTGTCCCTTCATCGCCTCTTGAGGAACGAAGTGTATGTCATAGGGCGACAGTAGCAGGGCCCATTTTGCCAGTCGGCCATTTAAAGCCCCTAGTTTTGTCATCAGAATCTTCAGGGGATTAACCCGTGATATGACATGAATCGTTTGCCCAGAAAGATAGTGTTTTCTGAACGGCGAACACGAGGGCTAAACATTCCTTTTCAATCGGGGTATACCGTTGTTCGGCCCCAATCATTGTCCTGCTTAGATAATAAAGGGCATGTTCATGGCCGTGCTCATTATATTGAGCCAGTAATGCGCCTAAGGCATTATCCATGGCCCTCACATATATGAGGAAGGGCTGCCCGGGAATCGGTGCTATAAGAACATGAGGTTTGGTGAGGTATTCTTTAAGGTCGTCAAAGGCCTGTTGACATGCCTCATCCCATATGAAAGACACTCCCTTTTTCATAAGTTTTGAGAATGGCTGGCATCGTCCAGATAGGTTGGAAATGAAGTGTCGAATATAGACGAGCTTTTCCTGTAATCCCCTTAATTCCTTAAGATTGCGGGGAGGCGGCATTTCGCTAATTGCTTTTACCTTTTCAGGGTCGAGAAAAATTCCTTTTGAGGTGATTATGAATCCAAGAAATTTCCCGCTGGATACCCCCATGAACGACTTAGTAGGATTCATCTTCAGACGATGTTTCCTCATAAGATCGAAAACCACTCTTAAATCATGAAGATGATCTTCTTTGTTTTTGCTTTTGACTGCTAAGTCATCCACATAGCACTCCACTGTTCTGCGCAGGTGTTTTTTGAATATGATACTCATTGCGCGTTGGTAGGTGGCACCTGCGTTCTTTAATCCTAATGGCATCACCGTATAACAGTATACCCCCAGCGGCGTTCTGAAAGCTGTATGCTTCTCATCATCCGAGTGCATCTTGATTTGGTTATAACCTGAGAAGCCATCCATAAAGGACATCCTCTCATAACCACAGGTACTATCAATCATCACATCGGTGATGGGGAGTGGAAACTCATCTTTGGGACATGCGGCATTCAGATCTCGAAAATCGATGCATATCAGGATTTTGCCATTCTTTTTGCGAACTGGCACTATGTTAGCCACCCAATCAGGATGTTGTTCTTCACGAATGAATCCGGATTTAATAAGCTTATTGACCTCGGCAACTATTGCCTCCATAAACTCCGGTCGAAAACGCCTCTGTTGTTGTTTAACAGGTTTGACATCTTCTTTTATATTTAATCGGTGTGTGGCAATTTGAGGGTCAAGCCCAGGCATATCTTCATAACTCCACGCGAACACATCTATATACTCTTTGATAAGAGATATAAGTTCCTCCTTTTCTAAAGGAGTTAGTGTGTCGCTTATGAAAATGGGTTTCAGATTTTCTTCCGTTCCCATGTTAACTTGTATTAATTTGTCTTCTGTGGGCGGGTCACGCTGTTCAAAGCAGACATCCCAGAGAGTATCCATATGTTTAGCCCAAGCATCATCTTGAACGTCAATTGGTTCCTCGTCGCTTTCTGGCGCAGCTGAAACCATATTGGCTGTCAAAGACTGAAACCAAGCACCGGTGCTTATATCCGAATCATGGTCGGGTGAAGATGTTTCTTCTTTAGCCGAAGAACTCTCTTCATCCTTGGATGGCGATGAGGGTGGAGTAGACACATAGCCCAACCCCCTGCGGGTCTTCTGATAATAATCAGGACTCTTTCCTCTCGGTCTAAACGAGGGTATGAGATTCCGTCGTCCTTTTCCAAAGTTTAATCCCGGCTTCTGGGTAAAATTATATCCCATCTTTTCCATCATCTGTCGGGATCTTTGTTCATACATATGAAATTGGGGTGATGTTTGCTAATCACTTTCACTGCTTTGTTTCGCCGAGGTGACGTAATTACCTTGCCGAACATAATCGGCTTTTGGGATCCTCTCCGAGGAGGCACTTCAAAGTAGTGACCTTTTTCTTCAGCTATTTTAGACTGGGAGAGGAGGGATGACCTAAGTGGCAAATGATATGCCGCCAGAACTTCAAGTTCGGATAGGCCATCCACTTCAGTGGAAGTACAAGAGGGTTCAGACTCAGTAGCTACAGCATGCTCGTAGACTAACTTTACATTTTCATTAATAACCCATTCGCTCTCTATTACATCCACTATATTATCAAAACTAAGAATAAAATCTAGGTTGGGGTTAATTTCATAATCACCCCCATCATCCTCTTCAAAAGGTTCATACTCCGTGTCTGCTTCGTTACCACCTTCATCAGGGTTTTGAGGCTTGCCAGGATCATCATTGGAGATTTCATGAGCTGGTTTGTAGAGTGAAGCATCTATGAAGTAATTCTCCAGTCCTTTGAAAGGTTACTTATCTGCAATTAGTGTCCGGACTTCTCCTTCCTCATTGCAATATTTCATGCATTGGTGAAGAGTCGATGGGACGATCATGTAAGCATGGATCCAAGGTCGTCCTAGTAGAATATTGTAGGAGGTATCTGCATCAATAACATAGCATGTAACCTCCGTCCTTAGATCTCCAATTTGGCATCGGAGTCGAATTTTCCCGAGGGGGCTGCTATTATTGGCGTTGAACCCATATATTGACGTGTTGGTTGGTGTCAGACGATGGAGGGAGATCCCTAGCAGCTGCATCAACCTTCTGGGTATGACACTTAGTGCAGAGCCTGGATCAATTTGAATTCGGTCCACTTTTGTGGATCCGACATATCCGGTGAAATATAAAGGCCTGTTGTGCTTTATATTCCTTACCTGCATGTCTTATGGAGAGAAAACTATTTGTGGGACCTGCCTTCTCACTTGATGACAGTAGGGGCAAGAATCCTGTTCTTCATTAGCCGGCTCGACAATCTGAGCTAGGAATGACTCAGAGTCTGCCAAAGCTTCCCTTAATGCCTCACGAGTTGATTTTGATAATTGTAACAACTCGTATAACGTTACTCGAGCTGGAATATTTGCCAGCTGAGTTATGATATCAAATTGGAAGGAGGTATTCTTAACTCCTTCATCTCTTCGCGGATTCTTCTAAAAACGAACACCTTTTTGCTTTACAGGATTAGTAGTTTCCACATATATATCCTTCGGATCTACTCTGGTGTAGTCTCTAAGATATGTTTTCCCAGACCGAGTGCCGGAAGGGCCTGCCCCATCTTGATGAGTGGCCATGGCTTCGGGCTCCTCTTCAGAGTCTGTGGGTATTCCTGCAATATATTCATCCTTTATTTCCGTGGAGATAGCATTGCTAGTCTGCTTTTTCTTGTGACCCCCCGTGTTTGTCCACTGCTCGTCTTTTATCAAATCGGGGTGAACCCACATAATTTCCTCTCTTTGGGTCGTTACAGGGACAAGTCCTTCTTGGGCTTTGTTGTAAGGATCAAGATTCTTTGTAACTGCCTCACCCTTTGGGATTGGGGTCACTCCTGCGGGGAACTCGTGGGTTCCAACCACTATGGTTGCCATATTGGCAGTGACCTTCTTCTGCTCTTCCTTAAGCGTCAGAACCCCAGCTTCTATTAGTGCTTGGATTCAGCGTCTTCTGGCTTCTTATTCTCCGGAAGTTTTAGCATTTCCTTTTTCTGGAGCAAGTGAAAGAGGACAGGTGTCTGTTCAGCTTTGAAAGTGTAATCCTTTCTTGCTGCGGTCTAATTTGCCTTGATCCTCGCTGACCTTGAGACTTTGGCTCTGGCGGAGGACTGGTTTTCTGAGGAGTAGCTTCTGACGACATCGCTGCTTTCCCTTTATTCTTATTGCTGTTGTTTTGGGTATATGACTTATTACCCCCAACATTTCTTGGCCTGCGGGACTCTTCAACTCGGCGAATCAAGTCTTCAGCTTGCTCTCCTTGTTTGAGCAAGTCCCTCCACGTTTTGGACTCTACGGCCCCCATTTTGAGGAGCACATTGGTCTTAAGATTGTGTCGACAGGTCTCTACTAGAGTTTCCTGGATCATTCCGTGTTTGCAATGTACGGACTTCTCCCGGAACCTTTCTATGAAATCTTTAACCGTTTCTTGTTCTCCTTGTCTAGTCGCAAGGAGGGAATGAACCGTAATCTCGGTATCATCCTCAAAGAATCGTGAGAGAAATAATTTCTCGACATCAAACCAGACATTAATAGATCCTGGGGGCAACTGCATGAACCAAGTAAAGGCAGGCCCTCGCAAAGTACTCGCGAATACTTTTGTCATAATTGGGTCATTACCCAATAGATGCCCTGCTTGGGACAAGAAATAATAGATGTGCTGACTGGGCGATCCTTTCCCGTCATAAGGCTCTAACTTGAGCGGTTTATACTTCTGTGGGTATGGTATCGTATCCCATTCAGAAGGATACGGTCTTGAGACCCCTGATTCTTTCAACTCCTTTTTACGCATTAAAACTTCGAGTTGATTCTGTATTTTTTCAAGCTTTCTTCATGCGGATCATGGAAAGAAAATCTATCTTCTTCCTCATGCATCGAGTGGGCTTTCTCCTCCTGTTCTTCTTCATTTGGATTTTCCTTGCCCTTTTTGGCATTATCTTCAACAAATCTCGATAGCATGACTTTAAGACCTTCAATCATCTTTTGCTGCTCTCGAATCATTCTTTCTTGAGCTTCAAATCTCTGATTGATATCATCAGATTTATCTGCCATGTGAGATGCTGACTTCTGTAGTCGAGACGATGCAGAGGAACGAGGTGAGGCTATAGCTGAATTATCACTGTCCTCATAGTAAAAACTCCCTGTGAGCCTCTTATAATTTCGAGGCGGGACGGCTCCTGATTTAAGTCGAGTAACACGATGAGGTTCTTCATTGGTCGATTCTGAATCATCATCCGTCTCTATAATTTTCTTCCCTTTTCCTACCATGTTGGAGGTTACAGCTCTCGCTTGTTTCAGGGAAGTGGTTCTTGTCTTCTTAGCAGGATTCTGGTTTGACTCGTTTAATCGGTCGAACACAGATATTTTGTTCTTGCTGCAGCCACAGTTGTCCATCACGGCTGATACCGCCGTCACAAGTTGCTGATAATGACATACAGGCTCAACCTGAAGTTGGTCTATGCCTCTCTTCTTAGAGAGATATTCCTTGAGATCAGCGCCTTTAGTGATAGAGTCAAGAGGTCCATTCAACTCTTGAGAAGATCTGGGAACCCACCGAAGGTTGGACCGATCCTCGCGTGGCTTAGGAATAGCCTCGCGTTTCACATTGCGGGCCTGAAGAATAGCTCCGCGCTTATCCACACTAGCCTCGCGTCTCTCGCTGGCTTGGTATGTCTTTAGAAGTTTAGTTTCTGGAATAATAGCCCCGCGTGAAGCGAAGGTCTTACACGCTGGCTTATCTTTGCGATTAACGCAAATCATAGCTTCGCGCCTAGCACGATTTTTACGACTGACAACTATTTGCCAATCGTTCTCGCGCTCCGCGCGGGTATCAGAAGTCTTGCGTTTATTGCGAGTATTACTGGCCTCGCGTCTCTCGCTTAGCTCAGTATCAGCCATCCGCGGAGAATCACACGCTGGTTTTAGAGAATTTTTATACTCGTGTCTCTCGCGAGTGTTGGGTATTCTGCGACTAGCACAACCCTTACTGGCTTCGCGTCTCTCGCTAGGCTCAGTAATAGCCTCGCGTGGAAAATCACACGCTGGCTTTGAAGAATTTTTATACTCGCGTTTCTCGCGAGTGTTGGGTATTCTGCGACTAGCGCAACTCTTATTGGCTTCGTGTCTCTCGCTAGGCTCAGTAATAGCCTCGCGTGGAAAATCACACGCTGGCTTTGAAGAATTTTTATACTCGCGTCTCTCGCGAGTGTTGGGTATTCTGCGACTAGCGCAACCCTTACTGGCTTCGCGTCTCTCGCTAGGCTCAGTAATAGCCTCGCGTGGAAAATCACACGCTGGCTTTGAAGAATTTTTATACTCGCGTCTCTCGCGAGTGTTGGGTATTCTGCAACTAGCACAACCCTTACTGGCTTCGCGTCTCTCGCTAGGCTCAGTAATAGTCTCGCGTGGAAAATCACACGCTGGCTTTGAAGAATTTTTATACTCGCATCTCTCGCGAGTGTTGGGTATTCTGTGACTAGCGCAACCCTTACTGGATTCGCATCTCTCACTAGGCTCAGTAATAGCCTCGCGTGGAAAATCACACGCTGGCTTTTCCTTGCTTTTAAGGCAAGTTGTATCTTCGCGTTTAATGCGGTAGAGACTGGTCTCGCGGGTAGCGCGAGCCAGTTTGCGAGGGACCATAACCTCTCGTCCTCTAGAGTTAGCTCCGCGTCCAAGGCGGGCTTTGAGGGCTCTACGCCTCGCTCTCCGGTTCCTGTTCCGGAGTTGGGTCCTGGTCAGTCCAGTCCCTAGATCTTCTTCGGCAATCGGAAGCTCATCCTCGGCTAGGATTTCTTGTGTGAACTCCGGCTCTATAGCCGTAGTCTCTAAGGATCCCCGTCTCTCGGTGGATCCCTTTCTACCCGTCACTCGGGCATTGGAGTACATGCGACGATAGTGCCGTGTCTCATCCAAGTCACATGATCCGGAGGAGAGGAACTCCTCGTACTTCTGCTGGTCGATTTCAACGACCAGCGTGTCTACTTCGGATCCGATCAAGTCAACGTCCGATTGCGCCACTATCTCTTCATCAGTGAAAGAGATGGCTCCCACTGTTGTCGCCAGTTTGTTCGCA
Source organism: Dracaena cambodiana (assembly GCA_036321105.1). Classification (NCBI taxonomy): domain Eukaryota; kingdom Viridiplantae; phylum Streptophyta; class Magnoliopsida; order Asparagales; family Asparagaceae; genus Dracaena; species Dracaena cambodiana. The sequence goes on along the minus strand of JAYEPQ010000004.1, from coordinate 58,237,759 downwards.
GCAGAACTTCCTTCACTTCCTTCCATTGAATAAGCTTGAATTACAATAGAAGTGAACAAGAGATAAAAAGAACAAACGAGAGGATTTTATAGTTCAATCTCTCTCTTTTACAATATCGTGGGATCTGTAGCAATGGGATCTGTCAAGCAGCTCCTTTTGACGATCGGTACACTGAAATCTTCTCTCTTGAAGATATCGGCCGACTATAGACGATCTTCTCTAGTTTTGATTTGTTCAAGGCTCTCTCGCATAACTCGAACTTCTCAAGAACTCCAGAAAGAAGATGGTAATTTTCTCTGATCTTCACGAACTCAAGGCTCTGTGCGTAACTCGAATTCTCCAAGATTTCAGAAAAATATCTCAATTGCCGAAAAGAAGATCCCTAGGGTTTCACCAGGAAAGTATTTATAGCCCCAGGTTAATGCAAGAGTTTCTATCTAAATAGAACTCGTCATTATCAGGGATTCCAATCAAATATCTTAGTTTTGATGGAATTCTGATTAGACTTGATTCGGGTATTTGGATAGGCCCAGAATCATAATCTCAATCAATTTGAGATTCTGGTTATCTGCTTATGCGGAGCTTTAATCGCATCAAAACGCGGCGCTAACTAACCGAAACGCAGAGCTAACGCGGAGCTATTGATCATCTCCGCGTTTTACTCAAACGCGAGGCTAATACAAGCCAGACTGCGGAATCAACGCGGAGCTATTAAATATCTCCGCGTTTTATTCAAACGTAGGGTTAATATTACCAAACGCGGGGCTACTGAATTGGCTTCGCATTCTGTTGTGGAAAATCCTTTTAACTTAGAAATTTTCACTGCCAACAGCGTGAAGCTATGATTTGCGTTAATTGCAAGGGTAAGCCAGTGTGCAAGAATTTTCCTTCACGTGAGGCTATTATTCCAGAAGCTAAACTTCTGAAGACATGTCAGGCCAGCAAGAAACGCGAGGCAAGCATGGCAAAATGCGAAGCTATTTCCAAACTTCGCGTAGATCAACTCGACTACAGAATCAGGGCTGATCATCGCGTCAGTGGACCAGAACTGAACTTCAGTGATCCGAAGAAGCTTCAATGGGTTCCTAGACCCTCCCAAAAGCTGGATGGGTCCCACAGCTCCATTGCTAAAGACACGAATCTCCGGGAGTATCTATCCAAAAAGAGAGGCATAGAACAAGTTCAAGCTGAACCCGTCTGTCACTGCCAGCAACTTATGACAGCGGTATCTGCTGTAATGGATAACTATGGCTGCAACAAGAGCAGGGTATCGGTGTTCAACCGATTAATGGAGTTGGACAAGAACCCTACTAAGAAGCCAAAGACCACTTCCCTAAAAGAATGGAGAGCTGTAACCTCCAATATGGTGGGAAAAGGGAAGAAAGTTGTAGAAACGGATGATGATTCAGAATCGAGTGATGAAGAACCTCATCGTATCACTCGACTGAAATCAGGAGCCGTTCCGCATTGAAACTATAAGAGGCTTGCAATGGGTTCTTATGACGATGACAGCGATAATTCAGCTATAGCTTCACCTCACTCCTCCGTGTCATCTCGGCTACAAAAGTCAGCATGTCACATGGCAGATAAATCTGACGACATCAATCAGAGATTTGAAGCTCAAGAAAGGATGATTCGAGAGCAACAAAAGACGATTGAAGATCTTATGATGGTGCTCTTAAAATTTGTCGAAGATAATGCCAAGAAAGGTAAAGAAACTCCGTTCAATAGAATGAATGAAGAAGAAAAAGAAGAGAAAGCCCACTCGACGCACGACAAGGAGGATAGATTTTCTTTTCATGATCTGCATGAAGAGAAGATAGAAAAATTACAAAGTCAACTCGAAGCACTAATGCATAAAAAGGAGTTGAAAGAGTCAGGGTCTCTAGACTATATCCACCTGAATGGGACATGGTACCATACCCTCAGAAGTATAAGCCGCTCAAATTAGAGCTATATGACGGGAAGGGATCTCCCAGTCAACACATTTATTACTTCCTATCCCAAGCAAGACATCTGATGGGTAATGACCCTATTATGACTAAAGTATTCGCAAGTACTTTGCGAGGGCCTGCTTTTACTTGGTTCATGCAGCTGCCCCCAAGTACTATCAATACCTGGTTAGATGTTGAGAAATCATTTCTCGCACATTTCTTCGAGGATGATACCGAGTTTACGTTTCATTCCCTCCTTGCAACTAAACAAGGGAAGCAAGAAACAGTGAAGGACTTCATAAAAAGATTCCGGGAGAAGTCCATGCATTGTAAGCACGGAATGGTCCGGGAAACTTTAGTGGAGACATGCCGGCACAATCTTAAGACTAATGTGCTCCTGAAAATGGGGGCCGTGGAGTCTAAGACGTGAAGAGATTTGCTCAAGCAAGGAGAGCAAGCTGAGGACTTGATCCGGCGAGTTGAAGAGTCCCGTGGATCTAGAAGCACTGGAAATGCTAGGTTATACACCCAGAATAATAATAATAAGAATAAAGGGAAGGCGGTGATGGCATCAAAGGCTGCTTCGCAGAAGACAAATTCTCCACCAAACTCGAAGCCCCAAAATCAGCAGGGCACGAGACAAAGTAGGCCTCAGTAAGAGAAGACCTATACTTTCAAGGCGGAGCAAACGCCTACACTCTTCCACTTACTCCTGAGAAAGGGAATGTTTAAACTCCCGGAGAATAGGATACCGGAGGATGCTGGTAAAACCAATGACCCCAATTATTGTCTCTATCACCGGAATGTTGGACACCCTACCAGGGATTGTTACCCTCTAAAGAATAGAATCCAAGCACTAATAGAAGCTGGAGTTCTGACGCTTAAAGATGAGCAAAAGAAGGTCACCGCCAATATGGCAACCGTAGTGGTTGGAACTCATGAGTTCCCCGCTGGGGTGACCCCAATTCCGAAGGGTAAGCTGGTTGCGAAGAACCTTGACCCTTACAAAAAGGCTCAGGAAGGATTTGTCCCCATAACAACTCAGAAAGGGGAAGTCATGTGGGTCCATCCTGACTTGCTACAAGATGAACAGTGGACAACCACAGGGGGTCAAAAGAAGAAGCGGACTAGCAATGCTATCTCCGCAAAAATTAAAAATGAATATATTGCAGGGGCGCCTACAGACTCTGAAGAGGAGCCCGAAACCATGGCCACTCATCAAGATGGGGCGGGCCCTTCCGGCACTCGGTCTGGAAAAACATATCTTAGGGACTACACCGGAGTAGACCCAAAAGATATATATACAGAACTTGCCAACCCTGCAAAGCAGAAAGGTATTCGCTTCCAGAAAAATCCTGGAAATGATGAAGGAGTCAAAGATACTACCTTCAAATTCGATATAATAGCTCAGCTGGCAAATATTCCAGCTAGAGTCACATTATACGAGTTGCTACAGTTATCAAAGTCAATTCGTGAAGTGTTAAGAGAAGCCTTGGCAGACTCTGAGTCATTCCTAGCTCAGATTGTCGAGCCGGCTGATGAAGAACAGGATTCTTGCCCCCACTGTCATCAAGTGAGGAGGCAGGTCCCACAAATCGTCTTCTCTCCGGAGGATATGCAGATAAGGAATATAAAGCATAACAGGCCTTTATATTTCACCAGATATGTCGGATCCACAAAAGTGGACCGAATTCAAATTGATCCGGGATCTGCATTAAGTGTCATTCCCAGAAGGTTGATGCAGCAATTGGGGATTTCCCTCCATTGTCTGACACCAACCAACACTACAATATATGGATTTAATGCCAATAATAGCAGTCCCCTCGGAAAAATCCGACTCCGATGTCAAATCGGGGATTTGAAGACGGAGGTCACATGCTACGTTATTGATGCAGATACCTCCTACAATATTTTATTGGGACGGCCTTGGATCCATGCTCACATGATAGTCCCGTCGACTCTTCACCAATGCATGAAATATTGCGATGAGGAAGGAGAAGTCCGGACACTAGTTGCAGATAAGCAACCATTCAAAGGGCTGGAGAATTACTTCACAGATGTTGCGCTCTACAAGCCAGCCCATGAAGTTTCCAATAACGATCCTATCAAGCCTCAAAAGCCTGACGAAAGCAATAACGAGGCAGATACAGAATACGAGCTTCCTGAAGAAGACGATGGGGGTGATTATGAAATCAATCCTCACCTAGATTTTAATTTCAATTTTGATAATAGTGTAGCTGATGTAGTAGAGGATGAATGGGTTATCAATGAAAACATAAAGTTAGTCTATGAGCATGCTATAGCTACGGAATCTGAACCCTCTTGTACTTCCACCGAAGTGGATGGCCTATCCGAACTTGAAGTTCTGGCGGCATACCATTTGGCCCTCAGGTCATCCCTCCTCTCTCAATTAAAAATAACTAAGGATCAATGTCACTTCTTTGAAGTGCCTCACCGACAGAAGTCTCAAAGGCCGATCATGTTCGGCAAGGTAATTACGTCACCTCGACGAAAACAAAGCAGTGAAAGTGATGAGCAGACATCACCTCAGTTCCATTTATACGAGCAGAAATCCCGACAGATGATGGAAAAGATGGGTTATAATTTTACCCAGAAGCCGGGATTAAACTTTGGGAGAGGGCTACGAAATCTTATACCTTCTTTTAGACCGAGAGGAAAGAGCCCAGATTATTATCAGAAGACTCGCAGGGGGTTGGGCTATGTATCTACTCCACCCTCATCACCGCTCAAAGATGAAGAGAGTTCTTCGGCTAAGGAAGACTCATCTCCACCCGATCATGATTCGGATATAAGTACTAGCGCCTGGTTTCAATCATTGACAGCCAATATGGTTTCAGCCGCACTTGAAAGCGACGAGGAACCAATTGACGTTCAAGATGATTCCTGAGCTAAGCATATGGACACTCTCTGGGATGTCGCTTTGAATAGCGTGACCTGCCCGCTGAAGATAAATTGATACAAGTTAATATGGGAACGGATGAAAATTCGAAGCCCATCTTCATAAGCGACATGCGACTCCCTTGGAAAAGGAGGGACTTATATCTCTTATCAAAGAGTATATAGACGTGTTCGCATGGAGTTACGAAGACATTCTCGGTCTTGATCCTCAGATTGCCACACACGGGTTAAATATTAAAGAGGATGCCAAGCCAGTTAAACAACAGCAAAGGCATTTTCGACCGGAATTGATGGAGGCAATAGTTGCCGAGGTCAATAAACTTATAAAATCTGGATTCATCCACGAAGAACAGCATCCCGATTGGGTGGCAACATAGTGCTGGTTCGCAAAAAGAACGGCAAAATCCGGATATGCATCGATTTTTGAGATTTGAATGCTGCGTGTTCTAAAAATGAATTTTCGCTTCCCATCACTGATGTGATGATTGACAATACTTGTGGTTACGAGGGGATGTCCTTTATGGATGGCTTCTCAGGTTATAACCAGATTAAGATGCACCCAGATGATGAAAAGTATACAGCTTTCAGAACGCCGCTGGGGGTATACTGCTACATGGTGATGCCATTTGGATTAAAGAACGCTAACGCCACTTATCAAAGAGCGATGAGCATCATATTCAAAGAACACCTACGCAAAACAGTAGAGTGTTATGTGGACGACTTAGCAGTCAAAAGCAAGAATAAAGAAAACCACCTTCAGGACTTGAGAACGGTCTTCGATCTCATGAGGAAACATCATTTGAAGATGAATCCCACTAAGTCTTTCATGGGGGTGTCAAGTGGAAAATTCCTCGGGTTTATAATAACTTCGAAAGGAATCTTCCTTGACCCTGTAAAGGTGAAAGCGATTAGCTAGATGCCACCTCCCCACAATCTTAAGGAATTAAGGTGGTTACAAGGAAAGCTCGCCTATATTCGACGCTTCATTTCTAACCTATCTGGACGATGTCAGCCATTCTCCAAACTTATGAAAAAGGGGGTCTCTTTCGTGTGGGACGAGGTATGTCGACAAGCATTTGACGATCTCAAAGAATACTTCACCAAACCTCCTGTCCTCATGGCACCCATCCCTGGACAGCCATTCCTTATATATTTAAGGGCCATGGATAATGCCTTAGGAGCATTACTTGCTCAAAATAATGAGCACGGCCATGAACATGCCCTCTATTATTTAAGCAGGATAATGATCGGGGCCGAGCAGCGGTATACCCCGATTGAAAAAGAATGCTTAGCCCTAGTATTCGCTGTTCAGAAAATACGACACTATCTTTCAGGACAAACGATTCACGTCATATCACGGGTTAATCTCTTGAAAATCCTGATGACGAAACCAGGATCTTTAAATGGCCGACTGGCGAAATGGGCATTATTGCTATCGCCATATGACATCCACTTTGTTCCCTAGAAAGCAATGAAGGGACAGGCAATTGCCGATTTCTTAGCAGATCATCCAATTTGGTCTAAACTGACGTCAGAGGTCAACATAGTTAGCAAAGAACAACCATGACAGATGTTCTTTGATGGTGCTGCCAGACGGTCTGCTGCTGGAGTGGGGGTTGTACTAATCTCCCCACATAAACATATACTTCCTAACGGGTATTCATTAATTGAGCCGTGCATAAATAATATAGCAGAATATAACGCGCTAATTATTGGCCTAAAAATGGCCCTGCAACTGGGGGTGAACTATCTAGAGGCTTATGGAGACTCTAAGCTCATTGTAAATCAGATGACAGGAGAGTATGAAGTCTGACATGAAGCCCTCATCCCCTATCATCAGCTAGCCATCGAACTAGCAGGATACTTTGGACAATTTTATATCTCTCATATACCACGGAATGAGAATGTTTATGCCGACGCTCTTGCCTCATTAGCAGCAACGCTGGCAATTTCCCTAGGTGAAGCTAAAAGCATCACCATCGGTAGCAGAGAACTCCTCCATCCGGATATAGTATTCCAAAATAAAGAAGTATGCCAAGCAAGCTTGACTCTGGAACCCCATGACTGGCGATTTCCATTTATTGACTATGCCTTATGTGGGATACTGCCAGAGGACCCAAAGGAAGCCGCCTCAGTAAGGAGGAAGGCCCCGAGGTTCTATTATGATCATACGCTTCAGACTTTATATAGAAAGTTGAGTGATGGTCTTCTACTACGCTGCTTATCGAAAGCGGAAGCAGATGAAGTGCTGAGAGAAACACATGATGGAGTATGTGGAGCTCATCAGCCCGGTTCGAAACTTTGAGACCGCATAAGAAGGTTAGGATACTACTGGCCAAAAATGATTACCGAGGCAATGGCATACGCTAAGCAATGTCATGCATGCCAGGTACATGCAAACTTTATTCATCAATCCCCAAAATACTTGCACAATACCGTTGCTAGTTGGCCATTTGAGGCATGGGGAATGGATATTGTGGGGCCAATAACTCCCCTGTCATCCAGAGGACATCAGTTTATTCTTGCAATAACCGATTATTTTTCAAGATGGGCCAAAGCCGTGCCCATGAGTGAGGTAAAGATGACAGATGCGATTAAGTTTATTAAGCATCATGTCATTTACCATTTTGGTGTCCCTCGAAGGATCATCCACGATAATGGATCTCAATTCATCAGCCAAGGGTTCTTAAGATTCTGTGATAAATTCAGGATCAAAGATATTGCTTCGACGCCATATAATCCCGCAGCAAATGGGTTGACCGAAGCCTTCAACAAGACGATTATTAAACTCATTCGGAAGTTCGTCTCTTCCAACAAACGAGACTGGGATGAAAAACTAGGAGAGTGCTTGTGGGCTTATCGCACCACTATTCGCACCCCAACAAAAACTACCCCGTTCTCTTTGGTCTATGGAAGCGAGGCGTCTTACCTCTCGAAATCCAGATTCCTTCATTAAGAGTGGCCTTAGCCACAAAGATGACGACAGAAGAGCACCATCAACAAAGATTGCAAGAACTAGAGGCATTGAATGGAAAGCGTCTCAGGGCTCAACAACAAATTAAGTTGTATCAGGCCCGAATCTCTCGAACGTTCAATAAGAACGTCAAACCAAGGACCTTTAAATAAGAAGACTTGGTTCTGGCTATTATAAGGCCAATGATTCTGATTCACAAGACCAAGGGTAAATTTGAACCCAAGTGGAAAGGACCGTTCATTGTGGAGACAGTGTACTCTAGTGGAGCCTATCGCTTGATGAATCAAAATGGCAATAGAATGATGATGCCAATCAATGGCAAATTTCTGAAGAAATACTATGCTTAATCACCCTGGTGTGTCCAGTTCAAGTTACGCAGATGAGTCTTGAACCGCCTCCACTTGTTCGAGTTACGCATTGAGCACTTGAACTTCTCCAATTTAATCTGGTGATTTTTACCCAATCACCCTGGTGTGCCCAGTTCAAGTTACGCAGATGAGCCTTGAACCACCTCCACTTGTTCGAGTTACGCATTGAGCACTTGAACTTCTCCAATTTAATCTGGTGATTTTTACCCAATCACCCTGGTGTGCCCAGTTCAAGTTACGCAGATGAGCCTTGAACCGCCTCCACTTGTTCGAGTTACGCATTGAGCACTTGAACTTCTCCAATTTAATCTGGTGATTTTTACCCAATCACCCTGGTGTGCCCAGTTCAAGTTACGCCGATGAGCCTTGACTGCCTCCACTTGTTCGAGTTACGCATTGAGCACTTGAACTTCTCCAATTTAATCTGGTGTTTTTTACCAATCACCCTGGTGTGCCCAGTTCAAGTTACGCAGATGAGCCTTGAACCGCCTCCACTTGTTTGAGTTACGCATTGAGCACTTGAATTTCTCCAATTTAATCTGGTGATTTTTACCCAATCACCCTGGTGTGCCCAGTTCAAGTTATGCAGATGAGCCTTGAACCTCCTCCACTTGTTTGAGTTACACATTTGAGCACTTGAACTTCTCCAATTTAATCTGGTGATTTTTACCCAATCACCCTGGTGTGCCCAGTTCAAGTTACGTAGATGAGCCTTGAACCGCCTCCACTTGTTCGAGTTACGCATTGAGTACTTGAACTTCTCCAATTTAATCTGGTGATTTTTAACCAATCACCCTGGTGATTTTTACCCAATCATCCTAGTGTGCCCAGTTCAAGTTACACAGATGAGTCTTGAACCGCCTCCACTTGTTCGAGTTACGCATTGAGCACTTGAACTTCTCCAATTTAATCTGGTGATTTTTACCCAGTCACCCTGGTGTGCCCAGTTCAAGTTACGCAGATGAGCCTTGAACCGCCTCAACTTGTTCGAGTTACGCATTGAGCACTTGAACTTCTCCAATTTAATCTGGTGATTTTTACCCAATCACCCTGGTGTGCCCAGTTCAAGTTACGCAGATGAGTCTTGAACCGCCTCCACTTGTTCGAGTTACGCATTGAGCACTTGAACTTATCCAATTTAATCTGGTGATTTTTACAAATCACCCTGGTGTGCCCAGTTCAAGTTACGCAGATGAGCCTTGAACCGCCTCCACTTGTTCGAGTTACGCATTGAGCACTTGAACTTCTCCAATTTAATCTGGTGATTTTTACCCAATCACCCTGGTGTGCCCAGTTCAAGTTACGCAGATGAGCCTTGAACCGCCTCCACTTGTTCGAGTTATGCATTGAGCACTTGAACTTCTCCAATTTAATCTGGTGATTTTTACCCAATCGCCCTGGTGTGCCCAGTTCAAGTTACACAGATGAGGCTTGAACCGCCTCCACTTGCTCGAGTTACGCATTTGAGCACCTGAACTTCTCCAATTTAATCTGGTGATTTTTACCCAATCACCCTGGTGTGCCCAGTTCAAGTTACGCAGATGAGCCTTGAACCGCCTCCACTTGTTCGAGTTACGCATTGAGCACGTGAACTTCTCCAATTTAATCTGGTGATTTTTACCCAATCATCCTGGTGTGCCCAGTTCAAGTTACACAGATGAGCCTTGAACCGCCTCCACTTGTTGAAGTTACGCAGATGAGCCTTGAACCGTCTCCGTTCATCCAAGTTACGCATTTGTGCACTTGGACTTCTCCAATTTAATCTGGTGATTTTAACACAATCACCCTGGTGTGCCCAGTTCAAGTTACGCAGATGAGCCTTGAACCGCCTCCATTTCATCCAAGTTACGCATTTGAGCACTTGGACATCTTCAAGAAAATTCTTTGGCATGTGCAATTGAGCACCTCTGACCAAAATTCGAAGATTCTGATCCGATCATCTTGGTGTGCCCAGTTCGAATTATGCAGTTGAGCCTTGAACCGCCTCCATTTCATCCAAGTTACGCAGATGAGCACTTTGACTTCTTCAAGAAAATTCTTTGGCATGTGCAATTGTGCACCTCTGACCAAGATTTGATGATCATGATCCGATCATCCTGGTGTGTGCAGTTCAGGTTATACATAAGAGCCTTGAACCACCCCCAAATTTACTAAGGCATGTGCAATTGGGCACCTCTGTCGAAATCTGGTGATTTTAACTCAATCACCTTGGTATTAGCAGTCTAAGCTACGCAGATGAGCCTTGGACTGTTTTACCAAAATAGTGAATTATTTTGATGACAAGTTGTTTGTTGGGCAAGCAAATCTGTTTTGAAGCCTACAAATAAAATAATCAAAAGAATTGTCTTTATTAAAAGAAAGAACATACAAAAAGAATCTCAAGGAACCATTAAGAGTTCTCTCTTCTATTACAAAGTTCTTATTACAAAAAGAATAAAAGAATAGAAAGAAAGAAAACTATGGATCTCCTAGGAGCTTCAACTTATTTATCGTTTCGTCAATCACTCGACGATGATTTGCCTCCACAGTATGTTGAGCCTGCCTACGTAAGTCATCGTCATTTATTGCAAGTTGCTGCTGTCGAGACTCTTTAATAGCACAGCTTCTTATTATCTCCTCTTGCTCACCTGCCCCTGTTGGAGGATCAGTGCTTCCCGTTTCTTAACGGATTCCCCTAGTTGAAGCTCGTGGGCCGCTAAGACAGCCAACACTTTAGCAATCGTTTCATGAACTCTAAGAATGGCGGCCTGACTCCCTTCGATCTCGGAGTCAACCATCTCCAAACCCCTGAGAATGGACTCCCGACTAGCCTGGAGCTCCCGAGACCATCCTTCTTCCTGCCGTCTCAATTCCTCTCGACGCGATATGGACTCTGCCTGAAGCCGCGCTAGCTCTATCTCAGTGATCGCCTCCACATCCGCTTGACGAATTGTGTTCAGCGTGCTCACTTGCTCTTCTAAAGCTGTAAGGCGGGCCCGGTAAGGAGCTGCTCGGTCTTGTTCCCCGATCCTTTCAATATTATCCAAATAACTGGATAACATTGGACGTACAAGATTAAAGAAATCTCTTCCGTCAAGAATCATCTCGATGCATCTTCTTAATAGTTGCATAAAATCATTAACACTGTAGTTGAAGAGTTATTCAAGAGGGTCCGCAGTGTCAGCATGTAAAGCAGGCAACGCCAAAGAAGTTGTCGCCGGCAGAGGGGTGATGCCCACTGGAGTCAAAGAGGAGGAAGCCCGTCCCTGTACCAGGTTCAGGATATGCGGAGCTAGTAAAGCCAATGCAGATCAGGCAGAACTGGAAACCCTAGGGGAAGCATCGCTAGTACAGGTTACTTGGGTAGCTCTGCCAACAGGGGTGGAAGACAGAGTATCTTCACCCGAAGCTCCTCCGGTGGCAGAAGCACCTTCGAATGAGAACTTCAAGTTTTCTTCATCCCCTGTTGGAAGACTTGGAGCTGGAGGAGTTGCAGGTGTCTCAACAGCCATTATAGTAGAAGGCGTTAGTATTACTGGCTGAGGAGCAGAAGGCGCGCCGACAACTATTGGAAAAGTCTCCTCAGAGCAGACCGGTGGTGTTGGAGACGGCAGACTTGGGGATGGCGTAGCTTCTCTAGCTGCAGCTATGACAATCACCTCTGTTCTCTCATCACTCCCAAGTTCGTCAATTGGGGGAACTGAAGAAGGAGCAGAGGGAGGAGTTGTCATAAAATAGTCTGCGTCAAATTCATTTGCAGAGCTACCCAAACCACCTGCCGAACCGGTCATACCAGAATAGTCCACCCTCTCCTCAGACTCCCCCCTGGTGGTCGAATGCATTGGCGAGAGGGGCTGACCACCTGCATTTCAGGGAGCAGACAAATGGCGTTACGTATAATAATAAAGTAAAATAATGGACAAAAGAATAGAATACGAAGAGCCATACCAGGAGGTACAAGTCCAGTCGTTGGACTTGAAGGGGGAGCCGTTGTTGTTTCCAAGAGCGTGCCCGTCTCGCTACCTAGTGGTTGCGCCGCATGGTGTTCGACATGTTCTATGGCTGGAGGAGCCGGGACCTCAGGAGCACTTGGAGCTCCAGCTGGTCCACTCGCCTCTGCAAGCACTGGAGGCAGGGTTGAAGCTAGCAAATCTGAGGCGAACTTGACAGCCACTTCTTGGGGGGCTACTAAAGTTTCCGGAGCCAACTTCTTCTTCTTTTTGGCAGGTCCTTTCTTTGGGGCACGGCGGCGTTTGAGGGTCGGGCTCCGGGGATGAGTGACAACAGGTTGGGGAGCTCCTCCAGCATCAGGGTTGTCATCGTCTTTATTATCATCATCATTGTCAGACTCGCTGATATCTGATGGTTCGGCCGCTGCGCCAAGGAATTCGTCCATTCCTTTTATTCTCACTCTTGTAGCACCTTGGCGGCTAGTGTAGAAAGCCTCAATCTCCTTACAACAGTTTCGGTTGATGGAGAAGGCAGGCATGTCAGCATTTGCAATGTTGTACTATGTGCAAAAGCTAAGAGTTATAGCCAGTTCTGGCGACTTCTACGGCAGGATGAATTCAGCTCCGGTTCCACCAGCTGCAAAATGGAACCAACCGCAAGCACCCTCATATAAATTCCCCTCATAGGAAAAATTCTTGTTCGGATTACCAACATAGAGTTGGGAGTATCCGAACTAGTGAGCGAAGCGGCTCGAAATGTATGGTTCAATAAGACACTTGGCGTCTTGATGATATACCAAGTGTCTGGGTCGGATGTTAAGGAGCCACTAGAACGCTCCCGCGGATAAAGCAGTGAAGTTGTCTGCCCCCGCAATATCTTTCAACTTTAACCCGTATCCTCCGCCAGGAAAGTCGGGGAAGCACCTGAAGATTTCATAATTCTGGTGATGCCGGAGAGTCTTCCAGATTTGAGACATGTAGTGATGCTTCCATGAAGAGCGCTCGTACAACTCCACAAAGTAGCACTTGTCACCAGAACGGTGTTCAACCACACTCATCAGAGAGAGGCAGTGCATGACAAGCCATGCCATCAGATAAGTGTAGGGCATCTCCACCCTAGGGTCGGAGTCTTCACCTGGGCAGCCTCTTTTGACTTGCCTTTTCCTTTCCCCTTGCCCTTATCGGCAGGGATGAAGTCACTACAGAGTGTTTGCAGTCCATACTGTAGATTGCACACCATGGCGGGAAGGAGTTCAAGGGGTCGGCCGTATGCAAGGAGAACTGCTGGATATACCACAGTCATTGCAATTTCCTCTTTTGGCAAAGATGGTACGACACACCTCTTTAACCACAACATTAAAAACCCAGCAATGAGACCTCCATTGGATACTGGGGACTGGGCTTGATAGTGGTAGCTCTTGAACGAGGTGCCAGGACTGTATCCATTTTCGTTGGATTCGGTGGTGTAATATATTAGCCGGCCCTTGGCGATGCGGCGATCGATCTCCGTGACATAAACAGGAGCGTAGCCATGGATAGTTGTTGAACTATCCTTAGAGTTCAAATTAGCAAAATGGTAATCGGCCCATTTCTTATGGCCGATACCCTGATTGCGCACACCTGCCAGGTCGGCACAGATGCGGTAATGGCATATCATCTCCCAGTAGGTAGCATAGATGCGCTCATCTTTCGCCATCAGTATGTTCAACTCTTCGGTAGTAGGGATATATTCTTCATAGGGGACTTTGCCCATTGAAAGCCCAGATACCTCGAATATCTCATGGAGAGCGAACCCTAGCTCACCCACTGGCGTAAAAAGAGTGCAGGTCTCAGGATTGTACATCTCCAGGAAGCAAAAGAAATGATAAGCACTCTGAGGGAACCCGAATCGAATATTCCTGATGGCCTTGTATAAGCCAATCTCCTTCAGGATAGGTTCATGGGAATCCAACATGTATTGAACAAGGCGGGCCCACCACATGTTGCCAGATGAGTAAACCCAACCAGGCATCCTGAAGTCGCTAGCTGGGTATTGGCCTTCTTTTGCAATAAAATCACTTAGGAAAGTTCGCACGCTAATCGGGACTTCCCCTACTGGCTGCTTCTTGCTAAATCTGCCTGGAAGCAAACCAGTAATACATCTGGGGGGGCATCTTGATAAGCCCCTTGTGCGCCCAATTTGCCCGTTGGAATGCCATCCTTTTCTTGAGACAACTCCCCACTTTAACTCACGAGGCATTGTCAGCCTCTGAAGATAAACCAGGGGATAGCCACGCTCCATTCTGGATAGAAACATTAAGACTTCGCCAGAATTATAGAGCCAAACGCACACCTCTTCTAGGAGGATCTGATCTGATTGCTCAATCTGGTCCCCAAAGAGGAATGCGAGCTTCTCCATCACTTCTCTGTTCACGGTTTCAAAGGCCGCATCAGTTATAATCTCCCATGCAGTGGTTGGATGATATTTGATTAACTTCTCCCTGCGCTCGATCGAATCTGGTTTGTATGCGGCCAGCATGGTGGTGAAGCGAAATTGACCTGATGGATCAGAACCCCCGACAAAACCAAAGTAGTTCTTATGGGGAAGAGCTTCCACCGAGTACCCTACTGCAAAAGGAAGAATCAGAATTAGAAAAGTTTCTACAAAAACAGAAAAATTTTCTAAGTATGGAAACGCAAAGCTAAAAATTAGAACGCGCGAAACTAAAAGAAACTCCACGCGAAGCTAAAAATTAGACCGCTTAGAAGTCAAAAAATAGCCTCGCGTTTCAGCGCGACTGCTACCCAAAGTAGCCTCGCGCTGCAGCGCGACTGCTACTCAAAAATAGCCTCGCGTTTCAGCGCAACTGCTACTCAAAAAATAGCCTCGCGATTCAGCGTGACTGCTACTCAAAATAGCCTCGCGTTTCAATGCGACTGCTACTCAAAATAGCCCGCGCTTCAAAGCATGAGGATGACGCGATAGCTTCGCGTAAGAAGAAAACCAGAGGTTTTTCTTCTTCTTCAAGCCACGCGGCTAGAGTACGGCGATCTCGCTGATGAAAGAGGTGATCGACCGGTTAGAACTAAACCAAATCACTCTAAAAATATTCTAAAAAGTCTCGATAGAGAGATCCTTACCCCCGATAGGCGAAACGTGGGCTCGCCTGCCGCTTCCACGGCCGCTGCCGCCACTGCTTGCGCCAGTCGCCGACGATGGGGCTGCGTGAGAAGAAGCATGAATCTTGGGTGCCATTGCTTGCAAAAATTTGAGGAAAATCTACGGGAAATTGGGAGAAAGTCGGTCGGAAAGCACTTAGGTCGCCTGAACTCTGATCGCCTGAATCTCTAAAGTCTCTAGAAAATTCTCAAATGAAGTGAGAAAGAAGAAGAATAGAGACTCTATTTGAATCAAAGAAACCGCCCCTTGGAATTCGGCGTGAGAATCGGAGCGACTCCTGATCAGTTACTCTCCAAAACGCGAAGCATTAGCTTCGCGTGATAATGGAAAATGCGAATTTATTGACTCCACGCAACTATACAAAACGCGAGGCTAACTTAGTATTTTAGCTATGTGTTTTCTATGAAAACTTAGGTTCGGGCATGTGCAATTAAGCACTTCCATCTAAATTAAATGATCCTTACCCTATCATCTTGGTATTAACAATCTAAGTTACGCAAATGAGCCTTAGATTATTTTACCAAAATTATAAGCCATCTGTTTGTTGTGCAAGTAAGATTCTTGAAGCCAACAGATAGAGAGGAAAATATTTGCTTTTATTCATGAAGCAAAAGGATTACAAAAGAAGAGGGAGTTATAGCTCTCCCAAAAGTTTCTACATGATCATCGACTCATCAATAACCTAATAGCGAGACTTCTTTACGGGGTGTTAAAGTTCAATTCCATGGTTCACATACAAAAGATCTCTTCTGCAAATGTCAATTATGATCTGTTTAAAGTTCTTAGTGGATTATCTGAAGATACTACTACAAGAATCCTAATGAAGATGCACAAGTTGAATTCGAAGTGCTACAAGCCCTTACAAGATCATCTTTATCGCTTTGGAAAGCGATAGAAATTGTCATCTAACAGAAATGGTCCTCAAGAAAATTTAATGGGCTGCCGCAGAGTTCTTGTAACTCCTTCAAAAGTTTACCTTTTGGAGTCAGAGCTTGAAACCTGCAACTATGTTGTAAAGCATATGCTTTTGGCTTCCTTAGAGTTACTTTTGCTGATGAAGATCGATGGACCCACATGCACTCCTCTTCAAAAATGATCTGGTTCACTGCAAAAGGAGAACCAAGTGTTAGTCAAAACTCGAAAACTCCTCTAAAGTATAAAGACGCGGAGCTAAATTAACTCCGCGTGTAGCTGAAGAAGTAACCTCGCGTTTCAAAATGCAGAGGATGACACGGTAACTTCTTGTAAAGGAAGAACAGAGTTTCTCTCTGCCGTTTCCTTCTCTTTCATAGCTTCGCATTTTAAAGCGACTGCTAATCAAAATAGCCCCGCGTTTCAAGCGCAGGGATGACGCGATAACTTCGCATAGAGAAAGACCATAGTTCCTCTCTGTCTTCTCCTTTAAGCCTTATAGCCGGAGAACGGCGATCTCGCCGGTGAAATAAACAATTGGCCAGTTTAAACCGAGCCAAAACATCCCAAAATGGGTCTAAGAAGACCTAATGATAAGGTTTTTACCTTCAAAAGCCACGGCATGGGCTGGTTCTCCGTTGTGACTACTTCCATGGCCGCTGCCGTCGTCGCTAACGCCGGCCAACGTACACGAAGCCGTACTCTTCTGGAGCAACATCCTAAACGGAGAATTGAGGGGAGATCAGTCGAAAATTATTCGTCGACATGAGTCACTCGATCGCCGGAGCTCCGGATTCTTCAAACTCTCCGAATGAAGAAGAAGATGAGTCAAGCCTCTATTTAAACAGGATGAACCGTCGCTTGGTATTCAGCGTAGAAATTCAGAGTAATTAATAAAGTAATTACTCATTTCACTGAAAGAGAAGCTATCAGCTCCGCGTAGGTGAGCAGAACGGGAGATAAACTTGGTATTTTAACTCCGTGTTTTCAGTTCAAAGATCCAAAGTATTTCAAAATTTGCTAAATTCTAAGCCATTTTGAAAACTTTGGAGGGGGTTCTGTTGGCAGTGAAAATTTCTAAGTAAAAAAGGAATTTTCTACACAGAACGCAGAGCTAACTCCGTAGCTCCGTGTTTGGCTATTTTTAGTCTTGCGTTTTGTAATGCCCCCATTTTTCAGCTGCTTCCCAAAACGGAGAACGTTACTTATTACTTGCACAAGACAACCCAACAGTTACAGGATCTTGAAATAACCGTAACTACTGCCACAATCAGATGAATAAATAACATGTCTGAAACTAAAATGATTTCATTTATACAAAGAGTTCATTAATAAAATAGCACACTGCTTTAAATATGAACACAAAAGAGTCGAAGAGAAAAGCAGTGCTCAGACAAAAGGAAATATAAACAAAATATACAAAAATTCTCCAGGGTACTTCGCTAGCCTATTGTCATTCGATCTGTCCAACGAAATACGGGTCTCCAACTGGGGCTGGATCCCCTTCTTCACGTTCCAAATCTGGGTTCAAAACCCAGGAGATTAAACCTGGCAAGTAATACATTTAAAATAGGAATTGTGTACTATCATAGTACAGGAATATCAGTGTGCATGAGCATGTTTATGTCAGTGTTGTTTGTGTGCATATAAATTAACATGAAGGCAACATATAAATTAACATGAAGGCAACATATAAATTAACATGAAGGTAAGCATAAATAAATGAACATATATAAATAAGCATGACAATAACTATTATATCTATTTAATCATATATTATATTGGTCTCAGTCATCGTCCAATTTAATTTTGAAACTGTATTAATGGATAAGATAGCGCTATTCTCCATTGTCGTATAAGTGCCCGTGCATACCCGGGACCCGGCCCCAATATTCATGGCGCTGAACCATGACATGCCGCTAGGCACTCAATCACGTTCCGTACTGTATTACAGTACGGACTTACCACTCTGGGTATATATCAATTGGTAATCCAGTAATCACCCAGGCCGCTGCAGTAAGAGAATTCCGGCCCTAACAATACAATCAATTCTTATACGGCAAGGCTCTTATCCATCATATAGTTTCTCCCATTCCCGTGTTCATAATGAATTATGCACATGAAAAATTTATAATCTTTCTTTAATTGTTTTTCAATTCATGATAACATGCTGGCATTTCTAAGACTGTACATGACATGTAGTATCATAACACATGATCTGTAATATTAAAACACATAACTTGTAATATCAAAGCATGTGGCATGTAATACACATGACTTGTAATATCAAAACTCGTAACATGTAAAACACATGACTTGTAGTATGATAAATTAACACATGATATATTAGTACACATAATTTGTAATATTAAGGCACATGACTTGTAGTATGATAGATATTAGTGCACAATTGTACTACAATGCATATCATCAAGAATATTACAATAATCTGATTTCATTCTCAGTGTCAATTAATAACCCAATTTGGAAATCAAGTGAAGTATGTAATACTAATTTCTACCTATTAATTATTTCCAATTAATTCAAACTAAGCCAAAACCCAATCCCACTAAATTCCCACTTATATTTTATTTATTTTTTCTTTTCTGTAAGGCCTAAGCTCACTGTTATTGTTAATTTTATGTCTTTTTCTTTCCTAACCCAAACCCATTTCTTCCTTCTTCTATTTTATTTTTATTTTATATATTTTTTTTTTCAAGACTGGGCCGAGCCCACTGTTAGTATTTTTATTTTTCTTTTTTCCCAGCCCAAGTCCATTAAGCCCAGTTTTATTTCTTTTATTTTATTTTATTTTATTTTTTTTGCAGCCCAAGCCCATGATCTCTCTCTCTTTTTCTTTTTCTTTTTCTTTTTTCGTTATTTTCTTTGGGCCGGTCAGGCCCAGTTAACTATTTTCTTTTCTTTTCGTTTTTTTTCTTTTAGGCTGGGCCAGGCCCAGTACCCTTATTTTTTTGCTTTTCCTTTTCTTATGGGTTGGGTCAGGCCCAATTTTCCATTTCCCCTTTTTTCTTTCTCCTTTCTCTTCGGCCCATGGTCAGCCGAGCCAAAATGTTTTGTTTCTTTTCCTTTTATTTTTCAAACCGGGCCCAAAACACAAAATTATTATTATTATTATTATTTTTTTTACATGCAACCTTTTTTTTCATTTTTGCATGCATGTGAAATCAGGTATGTTTTATGTATTTTTTTTTTCATTTTTCATTTCTTTTTACTAAAATAAGTAAATGTAATAATATTTATATATATTAAAATTGACCTAATAATTTGTTTTAGTTCTTAATGTCAGTTAATAGTACAAAATATGAACCAAGTATTTTTAAAAAAATAATTTACGGTATAAATGTAAATAATGAAACAAACGGAAATAAATATAAATAACATAACGAAAAGAACGAAAATAGCAGTATTACTTGCCTTGCCTCGATCTCGAATATTTGGTTCGAATCCTCGGTTCGGTTTGATTTTTCCTTTTCTTCTTTTTCTTTTTTTTTTTTTCTTTGCGGTTGATTTTAGCCGAGAGGAGAAGAGGGGTAAGAATGAGTTGGGGCAGCAAAGGGAGTGAGGGGTGAGAGATAAGGGAGAGGTTTTTATATTTTTTTTTTTTGCTTTTATTTTTCTCAACAGCCCATGTCCTTGACACCTAAGTTCCCTGCCTGTCACCCTCTTCATAACCACGACAGCGCAGCACTGGCTCACGTGTTCGTTTATTTTAATTAATTAATTTATTTATTTAATAATTTAATAATTTTCGTTTCGTGTAACATTCTCCAAATACTATCAAAATTATGTAGAACGTAGTGCTCGACGAGGGAAACACTACAAAATTATCCGTTTGTTGTTTCGATATCCGGAATAAATGAACCGAAATTCCAAAATAATTAGAAAGATAATTTTAATATTATTAAATTAACAATTTTGGCAGTATTTTTTGGCCTTGTAAGAAAAATCTCCAAAAATTCTAAATATTACAAAACTAATAATCGCGAAGACCGAATGTCATTTGGGTTTGTGAATTTAAAGTTATGTTAACCGAAAGTTATTTCGGTGTCCAAAATCGATTTCGGTGGACTTATTAGGCACTACTGATCTCAAGAGAGTAATACAGGTAGCTCGAAATTTGGGGTATTACATTCTACCCACCTAATAAAAAAATTTCGTCCTCGAAATTTAATTGGTTTTTGATCATGAGAAAGAGTATATGTATTTTATCCTGATGTACTTTTCAAGCTCCCAAACTGAATCTTTTGGTGATTGTATATCCCATAAAATAAGAACTAATAATGTTACTTTATTTTTTTTTTAAAGAGTTCTCTCATTAGTTAATAATCCTTACATATCGCTTTTCATAATTTTGTTTCATTTCTTCTAGAACAATCACAAAAACTTTAAGTCTTTTCTCAAGTCTATTTTTGATAGATTTACTATTTTGTATTTCTAGCTAGGCGCTTTCTCAATTATGATGTATAGAATAAATCATGAACGACTTCTATGTTTGATAGGAATGATAATGGATAGTCAGGAATCCCAATTTATTCTTGAAGCTTTATTTGGGTGAAGGAACACAAAAACAAGATAAAACTTAATCAGGAATAGCTGCTACTAATTTGGAGTGCCACGTCATCCTGATTAAGTAATGTGTAAGATACAAGTGATAAATATTTTTTTTTATAAGAGTTTATTCCCAAGGTCCTATTTCATGTTGTAATCGACTCTAGAAATGAAAATAAATCTGAACTATTATATATCGATGTAATGAGATTATGAATGGTAGGGACAAAATATAAGAAATGAATTCATTACTAGTTACAAAATTCAATTACATACAATGATCTTATTAAACGACTGCAGTTACTGGCGCCAAAGAATACATCTCTACAATTGCCTCGCCAACTTAATAAGACTTGTGATATAAAAGGTTTAAGACATGAATTATGATAATATTCAGATGAAAGGTACAAAATGTCAAATGAGGAATGATCAACAAAATCAATAGATAACACAATAAGTTGGAAAGATAAGCCTAACTTGAGTAACAAGATACAATGTCATGTTCCGCCATGATAAAATTTATACTTTTTTATTAATTTCTTATCCTTTACTTTCAACTTGACTAATTCTACAAAATTCTCAGTGTTCTAAGATCTCTTTATATTTTTTACACTTATTCTCCCATAGGTTTTTTTTTTTTATAGTTCATTATCAATTTATAGATATTGTTGGAGCATTAGTTATTGAAAACGGTATCACCAATTATTCATAGTGACTATGTTTGGTTCTAATGTAGTTTTTGAAATATTTTCTGCTCGGACATTTATCTGACAGAATTCCAAATAAAGATCATCCTCAAGAATTATCTTCCTTCTCTCAATTGATCAAATAAATTAGTTATCATAAGTAGTAGATTTTTTTTTACTATATTTAAACATTTATAGTCCACACACAACTTTTTACTCTCATCCTTCTTTCCTATTAATAACACTGGAACTCAATAAAACATTAGATCTCACATGATTAAGACTGACATAGTAGTTATGTCCAAATGTAACTATATTTCTCCAAATAAATTTGTATTTAAAAATTAATTTAAACTTCATCTGGAATTCTTGGTATAGATGAAAATTTAAATCTTAAATGCACTGCCTACAGAATTACCTTGCTTATCTAATAATATAAAAATAGAGCATGAATATGCCCTCTCCAGAAATATCAAGAATTGCTAGTACTGGAACTGTTGTTAGACTCCGTTTTAATTTCTCAAATGATTTATTACATTCATTTGTTCAGACATATTCTAACTCATTTGATAATCTGTTTATTTAAAGTGATAAGGTCTTGTAAAGTTCTATACAAATATTCAATAATACTCAGCTATTCCAGAAAATTCCAAATCTTAGACACCGATTTTGATCGTATGCCAATTTTTCATGGCTCCTAAGATTAGATGTATTATCTATCGGACTTACACTCAACTCGAAGAAGATCGGGTCAACATTATTCTGCCACGGTCCAGATAAGAATCAATAAAAAGAATTCAAGATATATATCTCAAACGAATAGAAAACAATAGGATAGGCACGATACTAGATCTGATAGATATCAAAAAAATAAGAAACAATTATTACGAATAAGTCACAGACATTTTCTTATGTGGCAGTAGTCCTATGGTCTTCCACCTGAACCTAAGCTCTGATACCACCCTGTAACGCCCCCGTTTTTCAGCTGCTTCCCAAAACGGAGAACGTTACTTCTTACTTGCACAAGACAACCCAACAGTCACAGGATCTTGGAATAACCGTAACTACTGCCACAATCAGATGAATAAATAACATGTCTGAAACTGAAATGATTTCATTTATACAAAGAATTCATTACATAAAATGGCACACTGCTTTAAATATGAATACAAAAGAGTCGAAGAGAAAAGCAGTGCCCAGACAAAAGGAAATATAAACAAAATATACAAAAATTCTCCAAGGTACTTCGTTAGCCTATTGTCATTCGATCTGTCCAACGAAGTACGGGTCTCCAACTGGGGCTGGATCCCCTTCTTCACGTTCCAAATCTGGGTTCAAAACCCAGGGGATTAAACCCGGCAAGTAATACATTTAAAATAGGAATTGTGTACTATCATAGTACAGGAATATCAGTGTGCACGAACATATTTATGTCAGTGTTGTTTGTGTGCATATAAATTAACATGAAGGCAACATATAAATTAACATGAAGGCAACATATAAATTAACATGAAGGTAAGCATAAATAAATGAACATATATAAATAAGCATGACAATAACTATTCTATCTATTTAATCATATATTATATTGGTCTCAGTCATCGTCTAATTTAATTTTGAAACTGTATTAATAGATAAGATAGCGCTATTCTCTATTGTCGTATAAGTGCCCGTGCATACCCGGGACCCGGCCCCAATATTCATGGCGCTGAACCATGACATGCCGCTAGGCACTCAATCACGTTCCGTACTGTAATACTGTATTACAGTACGGACTTACCACTCTGGGTAGATATCAATTGGTGATCCAGTAATCACCCATGCCGCTGTAGTAAGAGAATTCCGGCCCTAACAATACAATCAATTCTTATACGGCAAGGCTCTTATCCATCATATAGTTTCTCCCATTCCCGTGTTCATAATGAATTATGCACATGAAAATTTTATAATCCTTCTTTAATTGTTTTTCAATTCATGATAACATACTTGCATTTCCAGGACTGTACATGACATGTAGTATCATAACACATGATCTGTAATATTAAAACACATGACTTGTAATATCAAAGCACGTGGCATGTAATACACATGACTTGTAATATCAAAACTCGTAACATGTAAAACACATGACTTGTAGTATGATAAATTAACACATGATATATTAGTACACATAATTTGTAACATTAAGGCACATGACTTGTAGCATGATAGATACTAGTGCACAATTGTACTACAATGCATATCATCAAGAATATTACAATAATCTGATTTCATTCTCAGTGTCAATTAATAACCCAATTTGGGAATCAAGTGAAGTATGTAATTCTAATTTCTACCTATTAATTATTTCCAATTAATTCAAACTAAACCAAAACCCAATCCCACTAAATTCCTACTTATATTTTATTTATTTTTTTCTTTTCTGTAAGGCCCAAGCCCACTGTTATTGTTAATTTTATGTCTTTTTCTTTCCTAACCCAAACCCATTTCTTCTTTCTTCTATTTTATTTTTATTTTATATTTTTTTTTTCAAGACTGGGCCGAGCCCACTGTTATTATTTTTATTTTTCTTTTTTCCCAGTCCAAGTCTATTAAGCCTAGTTTTATTTATTTATTTATTTATTTTTGCAGCCCAAGCCCATGATCTCTCTCTCTTTTTCTTTTTTCGTTATTTTCTTTGGGCCGGTCAGGCCCAGTTAACTATTTTCTTTTCTTTCTTTTTTCTTTTGTTTTTTTTTTCTTTTGGTCTGGGCCAGCCCAGTACCCTTATTTCTTTCTTTTCCTTTTCTTATGGGTTGGGTCAGGCCCAATTTTCCATTTCTCCTTTTTTCCTTTTTCCTTTCTCTTCGGCCCATGGTCAGCCGGGCCAAAACTTTTTGTTTCTTTTCCTTTTATTTTTCAAACCGGGCCCAAAACACAAAATTATTATTATTATTATTATTATTTTTACATGTAACCTTTTTTTTTTCATTTTTGCATGCATGTGAAGTCGCGTATGTTTTATGTATTTTTTTTTTCATTTTTCATTTTTTTTACTAAAATAAGTAAATATAATAATATTTATATATATTAAAATTGACCTAATAATTTATTTTAGTTCTCAATGTCAGTTAATGGTACAAAATATTTAAAAAATTAATTTATGGATATAAATGTAAATAACGAAACAATTGGAAATAAATATAAATAACATAACGAAAAGAACGAAAATAGCAGTATTACTTGCCTTGACTCGATCTCGAATATTTGGTTCGAATGCTCGGTTCGGTTTGATTTTTCCTTTTCTTCTTTTTCTTTTTTTTTTTTTTCCTTTGCTGTTGACTTTAGCCGAGAGGAGAAGAGGGGTGAGAATGAGTTGGTGCAGCAAAGGGAGTGAGGGGTGAGAGATAAGGGAGAGGTTTTTATATATATATATATATATATTTTTGCTTTTATTTTTCTCAACAGCCCACTTCCTAGACGCCTAAGTTCCCTGCCTGCCACCCTCTTCATAACCACGACAGCACAGCACTGACTCACGTGTTGGTTATTTTAATTAATTAATTAATTTATTTAATAATTTAATAATTTTCGTTTCGTGTAACATTCTCCAAATACTATCAAAATTATGTAGAACGTAGTGCTCGACGAGGGGAACACTACAAAATTATCCGTTTGTTGTTTTGATATCCGGAATAACTGAACTGAAATTCCGAAATAATTAGAAAGATAATCTTAATATTATTAAATTAACAATTTTGGCAGTATTTTTCGGCCTCGTAAGAAAAATCTCCAAAAATCCTAAATATTACAAAACTAATAATCGCGAATACCGAATGTCATTTGGGTTTGTGGATTTAAAGTTATGTTAACCAAAAGTTATTTCGGTGTCCAAAATCAACTTCGGTGGACTTATTCGGCACTACTGATCTCAAGAGAGTAATACAGGTAGCTCGAAATTTGGAGTATTATACGTTTGAGTGAAACGCGGAGCTATCGATAACTCCGCGTTAGCTCTGCATTCTGGTTATTTGGTTCCGCAATTTGATGCGATTAGCTCCGCGTGAGCAGATAACCAGAATCTCAAATTGATTGAGATTATGATTTGGGTTTATCCAGTTACTCAAATCAAGTCCGATCAGAACTCTAAATCGAGAGATTTAAATCAAAACTAAGATATTTGATTGAAATCCTTGATTAGTAAGAATTCTATTTAGATAGAAACTCTTGCATGAATCCTAAGGCTATAAATACCCTCTTGGGGAAGTCCTAGGGGTCTTCTTTTTTTTTCGGCAATTGAGATTTTTCTGAAATCTTGGAGAATTCAAGTTACGCACAGAGAATTGAGTTCGTGAAGAGCAGAGAAGAAGAGATCATCTACAGTCGGCCGTCATCTTCAAAGGAAGAGTTTGACGTCAGATCGTCCAAACGAACTACTATAGATCCCATCGCCACACAGATCCCACGTTTATTGTAAAAGAGAGCGATACAACTATAAATCCTCTCATTTGTTCTTTTCTTGTTCTCTTTCATTATAATTCAAGTTTATTCAATGGAAGGAAAGACGAATAATCCAAATTCAGCCGCGAACAACGACAAGCCAGCGTAAAATGTGAGACTAGAGTATCCAAACGCAAGGCTATTTCTCAGCCCCGTGTGTTCAAACGCGAGGCTATTTCTCAACCCCGCATGTCAAACCGCGAAGCTATCTCTTAGCTCTGCGTAAATCGACCCGAATACAAAATCAGGATTGATCATCACACTAGTGGACCAGAACTAGACTCCAGTGATCTCAAGAAGCTTCAGTGGGCTCCTGGACACTCTCAACAGTTAAATGGGTCTCACAATTCCATATCTAAGGCCACGGATCTTAGAGAATATCTAACCAAGAAAAGAAATATAAATCAAGTTCAGTCTGAACCTATTTGTCACTGCCAGCAGTTTATGACAGCAGTGTCCGCTGTAGTGGACAGTTGCTATTGCAGCAAGAACAGAGTATCGGTGTTCAACCGATTAACTGAGTCAGGCGAAAACCCTGCCAAGAAGACGAAGATCACTCCCCGAAGGAAAGAATGGAGAATTGTAACTTCTAATATGGTCGGAAAGGGTAAGAAAATCATAGAAAGAAATGATGACTCATAATCAAGTGATGAAGAACCTAATCATTTTACCCGACTTAAGTCAGGCGCTATCTCGGTCCGAAATTATAAGAAACTAGTGAAGGGTTCTTATAATGACGATAGTGATAATTCGGCCATAGCTTTTTCTCGTTCTTCGGCATCATCTAAATTGAAGTCAGCATCATATATGATGAATAGATCTGACGATATCGACCAAAGATTTGAGGCCCAAGAACAAATGATTCGGAAGCAACAAAAGACAATCGAGGATCTCAAAATGATGCTCTCAAAAGTGATCGAAAATACTCAAAAAATCGAGGATAACGTCAAGAAGGGAAAAGATACTCCGTTCAATAAAATGAACGAGAAAGATAGAGATGAAGAGGCTCACTCGACGCATGAGGACGAGGATAAGTATTCTTTTCATGATCCACATGAAGAGAAAATCGAGAAGTTACAAAGTCAACTCGAAGCACTAATGCACAAGAAGGAGTTGAAAGAATCAGGGGTCTCAAAACCATATCCGCCTGAATGGAATTTGGCACCATACCCTGAAAAATACAAACCGCTCAAATTGGAGCCATATGACGGGAAAGGATCTCCCAGTCAATATATTTACTACTTCTTGTCCCAAGCAGGGAATTTGATGGGCAATGACCCAGTAATGACCAAGGTGTTCGCCATGAAAGTGGAACGCTTTTAATATCAAAGTATTTTCAATAAAAAGGGTTACAATCGAACGGTTTCCCATTTACAGAAGATGAGGAAGATGATTCTTCCCCTTTGTTTACAGCTGGGTTTCTAGGTAGCTATGGAGGACGATTCTGCTCTCCGTTGATACTCCGTACAATATCTCTCAGTTGGCTAAAGGGAAGAAAATAAAGCTCTTTTCTCTCTTTTTATTTGCCTGTCTCTATATATCTGTCTCTCTGTCTATCTCTTTGCCCGTGTCTCCCTCCGTCCTCGTATCTCTTTTGCTCTCTGCCTTTTATAGGGGTCTTGGAGTAACATCCCACCATATTTTGCTCGTCCGTTAGCTCCCACTACTCGAGAAGTGCCGCCATATTCATTGGGCAGTTGCTCCCACGATCGAAGTAATGCCACTGCATTCGGTTGGCAGTTACTCCCACGATCTGAGGTGGCAGTTGTTCTATTCGGATCGGGTGACTTTGTATTAAACCCCTACCCGAAAGCTATAGGTAGTATTTGTGAATCTCAACTTTAGATTCGCGATCCTGCTCTGTCGCCTGGATCGCGGACCTCGGTCTCTTAGGTTCGCGGATCTCGGTTTCTTAGGTTAGCGGTCCGTAGTTTCTTCGGATCCGATGAGTTGCGGGCTTCTGTCTCTGCATTCGTGGATCTATTTTGCTTTTTTAGAATTTTTCGCTGACAAAACCCCCTCCGAAGTTTCCAAAACTCTCATGATGAGGAGTTTCAGAATACTTTGGATATAATATTCTGTATTAGAACTTCTGTTGCGTTTGTTTGAAGTTTGTGACTCTGTATTAACGCCACCACTGCTTCCTGCTATTGAAGAGACTCGTTTCTGTGTTAGGGGCGAGATTTCTTCATCTTCGAGTGGGAGACGACTCTGTATTAGGGTCGCGGACTCCTGTTTTTGGAAGGAACACTTCTCCGTATTAGGGCACGAGCTTTCCAATTTTAAATACGATACGACTCTGTATTAGGGTAGCGGACTATCTTCGGAAGGGACACGTCTCTGTATTAGGGACGCGCTCTTCATTTTTGAGTAGGAGACGACTCTGTATTAGGGTCGCAACTGTAGGAGGAACACGTTTCTGTATTAGGGGCACGATCTTCATTTTTGGTGGAGAAAGCGACTCTGTATTAGGGTCGCAGACTGCAACTTCTGGGGGATCGCGACTCTGTACTAGGGGCGCGATCTTTCACCTTTTTGATGAAGGGAGCGACTCTATATTAGGGTCGCAATTTGCAACTTCTGAAGGATCGTGACTCTGTATTTGGGACGCGAGCTGTCAACTTTTTGGTTGTGGAAAGGCCGGAAGGCGGTTGCGTAGGAATTGAGACGTTCTCTGAACCGCATTAAATGTAAAGGTACCCACGAGATTCGGGCCAAATATCACTGTCCAGAGATCTCGACTGTTAAATCATTGGCTATATAACCTCCTCTTTCAGAGAGGTTGCCCTTATCCCAAGAAATTTGAAATCCGAGTTCTTCATTTGGACTCTTCAGATTCATCATCTTCAAGCTCCAATACCTTTTGATTCTCTGTACGAAGGATTTTCTTCCTCTGCTAAGGATGTCGAAGAAAGCTTCTTCTTCTGATGCTGTTACCAGCGGTTTTCAAGATCTCCGAGTAACTTCTAGTTCGATAGTAGTTCGGCAAGAACCCTTGATAGGCGGTAAGTAACAGAAATTCAAAAGGTAGTCCCTTTCTTGTTTATATCTTCTTATCTTTGAATCTGCATGTCTTTTGCAGTTGATTACGCCTTGAATCCTTGGTTAAAGGAGCATTATTTTGGATACTCTGATGGCTATGATGGGCAGAAAGAGTTCAGATTTGGTCATGTCTTTCCTCATTGTACAGCTTCGGATAATGAAGAAAGAGCAGACAAGATTTTCCACCCCTCTCGCTCAGTATTGCTAGAGTTGATGACCAATGCACCTTTTGAAGGAGAAACCGATCTCCACTGCTCAAACCCGTCTTCTTGTTTAGGGACCATATTTCCATGCCTGATAATGGTTTAGAAGACGGCGATTATAAGTGGCTTCGCCAAGCCGAAGGTCGCCACTTATTTCTCCTTAATATGGAGAGATCCTATCCATTCTTGTTTTTTCAGTCCCTTTCTGTGCCCAGGCGAATGGACTGGCACATAAACAGGCCACAGGATGGTATCTTTTTGGGGGGCTTCAATGCTCAAGGTGCTTTTCCTCGTGGTACCGGGAAGAGTTTTCGCGGATTGCTGCCAGGTGTGCTTAAACACGATCTTCCCAGAGGCGAAGCTCCTATAATTGCACAAACTTTCCTTCACCACTTTACTGCTGCACAGGGAGAGTTTCCTGTTCAAGACTTTTGTCTCCCTGGGTGGGTTCATTGCTCTTCGAAAGGAGAATGAGCCATCTTGACTGACTTCTTCTTGAGAACCTTCCAGGCTCAGCTTCATTATGCGGGGCTGTATCGCGCTATCAGGATTGTTCAACACGGTATTCCTGCTAGTAGATTCCATTTTTTTGCTTTACTAGAATTGTATAATCCTGATACTGGTACAATTTTTAGCCCTCGTGGTGAGTTGGGTTTTGCCCTTCATGAAACGTATGTAATTTCGGGCTTACCCATGGGAGATATCCCTTATGAGGAGTATGTCCCTACCGGGGAAGAACTCGATATGTTGAAGACCCGGGACTCTGAGATTTATAATGCTTACTGGGAACTGCTTTGCCATTACCATATTTGTACCCACACATCCGACAGCCGTAGTTTGAAGCCAAAGAAGTGGCTTCAATATCTCTTGCCCAATTTTTCTAAGAGTAACATTAACTTTACTCGTCTTCCTCCAGCTTCTGAAAAGGAAGTTGAGAGAAGAATCACCAAATTCAGGATAGATACTTATATTGTCGAATCTGACGAGGACGTCTTTAAGGCTAGGACGTCCTTTGAAAGTTTTCACTACCAAGCCCTCCAGCCTTTGTCTGATCCTACCTTCTTGGCAGGCTTTTTAATGGTATGGCTGAAGAAGTGTGTTATTCCTACGCAGGAAAACATATCCATTAGAGCCATATATCCGGCCGTCCTACTAGCATTTGGTAGGCGGCTCAGTTTGCTGCCTGCGATGGTTTGTAACATCCAGAGCGGATTGAGAAGAATATCTGATAAATTCTGTCAGGTGAAGAAGGAGCTAAGGAAGAGAGGAGATCCGATCATTAAGACCCCTAACCTGCGTGTGGAACTCCCTTACACTTATCTGATGGCCTGGCTGGTCCTACACTGCCCTTCTTTGATGAGCCCTACAGATTCGCAGATCAACTTGAATGCTCCCAAAGTGCAGCATTATGAGAGGTCGCAGTGGAAGAGAGGCTATATGGCCGCGATCCGCAAAGACCTTCGACATTTTTCAACCTTCGAGTTGTTCAGATGTTTCCTATACTTCCCGAATGCTGGGTACGGAGAAGAATTCGCGGACACCGCTGGTACTGACAAATTCACCACCCTATCCTCGGGATGTTTCTGGTGGTTAGTAAACATCCGCCCAGGACATTTGGTCCTTCGTTTGGGAAACCTCTGTTATATAGAGCCTTACTACCCGAGTCGTTTTGCCCAACAGTTTGGGTATGATCAGCTTTATGTGAGCAACCCCAATAGAGAGTTAAGCTTTATTAGGAATGTTCTTGAGGGAGCTCGAGCTTGGTTTCACTTCGTCGCGGGTGGAACTCTTGCTAAATTTGATCTTCACCTCAAGACCCCGAACTCGGGTATGAGCTTTGGTTTTTGCAAGTGGTTCGCGGATGCTAATTCTGCCCCGCAGAATTTCAACCTACATCACACCAGTCTACGGGAGGTCAGATCTTGGTATGCCCAAAAGAAGAAAGCTGGTAGCACAAAGGTGGCAGGGATGGAGGACTTCAAAGGGGATAGTGCATCCAGCGAATCGGAACGAAAGGAAGAGGACACTGGTGCACCGGTTCAGGTTGCTTCCCTTGATGCTCCTCCTGATCCGACACAGAAGAAGACTTCTCCTTCACCGTAGTCTTCTCCTGAGAAGTCACCACACAAGCGAAAGAGGCTAAGACGTCTTAGCGACTTGCCTGTTGCTCCACAGGGAACTAATTTGCAGAGTACTCAGCCTGCGACTGGTACTGTGGTATCCTCTCCGGTTTCTAGGTCTCTCGCCGAGGAACCCAAGGAAGATGAAGATGATTTATCTTTAATCCTCCATTCCTTTAAGAGGCGTCGGAGTCAAGGGCCTGTTCTTAGTGATGACCCTGTTCCCACAATTCCAAAGGATTCTATCCTTTCGGTTGGCCAGGCCAGTGTCGAAGTCGACGTTTCTTCGGCTTTACAAGAGGCTCCCGTAGCTCCTGCCGCTCAGTGCACTGCAGATGACGAAGTGCAAGTTATTGGGGATACTCGCGCATCAGATCCTCCAAAAGCAGCACCTCTCTCTGAAGATCAAGAGGAATGGGGCAATGACGATGACATCAGCAGTGACAGTTTTCGCTCTTCTACCCCTCCTCTAGATCAAGGTAAATATTTCTTTTTGAGTGAGGAAATTCGAGTCGAATTATACGGGCCCAGTGTATTTGGTCCTGAGGTGTATGGGCTCGGAGAATC
Organism: Dracaena cambodiana; assembly: GCA_036321105.1. Classification (NCBI taxonomy): domain Eukaryota; kingdom Viridiplantae; phylum Streptophyta; class Magnoliopsida; order Asparagales; family Asparagaceae; genus Dracaena; species Dracaena cambodiana. The sequence goes on along the minus strand of JAYEPQ010000004.1, from coordinate 58,205,897 downwards.
CAGCGTCCAACCCTCAGGTCTTCACCTTCTTTCTTCAGTAGTCATGCCACTTTACCAAATAATATTGTAATTTTTAACTGTCGATCTTCTTCCTTCTAGGTCCAGTTTTGTCCCCGGGCTTAGAGTGCATGGGCTCGAAGGTGGCTTCACCAATACTATCGCGGGAATTGACACTGGTGGAGCGATCAGAATTGCTGTTGTTGTTGTGATTGACATTTCAGAAGCAGCGATTACCGAAGCAGTTGTTGTTGTGACTGACACTTTAGAAGCAGCGATTCCCGAAGCTGCTGTGCCCACGGTTTCGGCCACAGCCCCACCAATTGTTGCTGCAGCTCCGGAGCCCGTGATTGGTAGCTCCGCAGAATCCTCTAGAGATGCCATTCCTCCTGTTGCAGAGCGACCCGCTTTTGCTTCATTCAATATTGCGCCTTCTTATACAGAGATTGACATGCTTGAGAGTGATTTTCTAAAAGACACGGTGGAGACTTTCCTTCTCTTTCTGGATCGCTGTGTTGATAAAATGCTAAAGGGGGTTCCCTTTGCTTCAATCACTGTGTTGATAAAATACTAAAGGGGGTTCTCAATATTTACCTAACCGGTATCATCAGCCTTGGCGGGGAAGATAGGGCTGCTCCTTTTAGGCTTATGATAGCCCAGCTTCAAAGACATGCCGAATCTCTGTCGAAAGCCAAAAGTGCTGATAAATCTGAGACAGTGGAAGTCATTTTCCGCAAGCTGAAAGAGGAACAACTTAAGTCTCAGAAGGAGATTCAAGAGAAGGTAGCTATTTGCAAGGCTTCTTTAGAGCAATGCCAGTCAAATCGCGAATCTCTAGTTCTTCAGGCGGAGGCCACTGCTTCGACTGTCAAGAGCCATTATCAAGCTATTACTAAGGCTCAGGAGACCATCGCCAAAGCTCAAGAGACCATTGCCAAGGCTCAAGCTTTCTTGGCCAAAATCACGAAGGAGCGTGATGATTCAATGAGGAACCTTGTCGATTTATCGCGCCAGCAGGACAATGCAACCAGAGATCTCCAGGCGGCACAGGCTGAGTTGGCTACACTGGAGGCTGCTGCAGCGCAGAGTGTTATCGCCAGTGACGAGGAATTACGTCGTCAGGCTGCTGTGCAAGCTTATGAGACCATCCAGCAAGACATTGGCGATCGGAGGAGAAAATAAAGGCCCTCTTGAACCATTGAACTGTAAAGCTATTGTGTACACTATTTTAGATTCCCCCGTTTTGTTGTAAGAATTCTCTTGTATGGAGAATCTCTTTTTGGCCTTCCGAAGTTATTCTTCAGAGATTTCTAACAAACTTGTCATCTTTTGTCTGAAGTTTGCGAATCATCTTAAAAACTCTGGTATCTGTATGTCCGTTATGCGATTTTCCAAAGTCACGTGACTTTCAGGTGTTCGCGAATTTACACTATCCATATCTAACCTGCGACCCGGGTTCTGGAACACTGGTCCGCGATGCTTCTTCTGGAAGTTTGCAGAATAGACCGTAGATTCTTCAGAATTTGTAGAGACTTCCGCGAGCCATGTGATACAGCCGTTTGGGCATGGAAATCGAAGCGTTGCATGCTTTTATTAATGACGAGATCTCCGGATTGCAATATCTAAGATTCCATGCAACAACAATAAATTCTGTTGAGATCTGAACTGAAAATCTTGACCGAAAATCTTGGTCTTATCTCTTCTAAACTGGAGATCACAGTTAGCATCCCGCCTATGTACGCCCGAAAATTGAATCTTTGATTCCATTGCAAAATTATTTGATTACAACGAAATTGAGATTACAAAAAATATCGAGGAATAACAAGAACGGGAATATTAATGGATTCCCTTTTTTATGTGGGTTCGGGTGGCGGTGGAATCTCGTTGCTGCCTCCGTTGACCGTCCGACCAGGAGAAGATGGCTCTGCTCTTTTTTTTGATCTCACGAGCTCGTCCGAAATCTTCCCAAAGTCCAAGAATCCCAAAAGTCCAACCTCCCCTCTCCAGTTAAATTTCTGCATTTTATAGACCGAAGAGACTTGAAATCCAGCTCGATTCCTCCTGAAAAAGCGGATCACGGGATATCAGGAAAATAAAATAGGAAATAAAACAACGGAAAACAACGAAAAACAACCCGCGGGTGGCAACCCGCGGGGGCTCCCGCGGGTTGCAACCCGTGGGAATTCTCCCGCGGGTTGCTTCCCGCGGGGGTTCCCGCGGGTGCTCCCGCAGCACCCGCGGGTTGCATCCCGTGGGTGCAACCCGCGGGTGTGCCCACTTAGCAAATTTAGTTTTTTTTTTTTTTTTTTTTTTTTTTTTTTGGTATCTACATAACCCCCTCCAAAGTTTTTGAAGTTCTGTATTGAATCGTACTAAATTTCAAAATACTTTGGATTTTTTAATTTTGGTTATACACCTTTTAAAAGATTTGGTCAATAGGGATAACTGTTAATATATTTATTTATTCCATAACAAGCAGAGGTATAATTTTAACGTACTCATTAGAGGACAAGCAGAGGTATAATGTTAACGTGCTTATTTTAGGTCAAGCAGAGGTATAATATTAACGTGCTTATTTTAATCCTAACCGTTCAGTGACATCTAGTATGACGAATCAGGAAAAGACAGAGGTGACATAAACGTGTCTTGGAGCTTAACCTATTCAGAGGATCTGGTCGTGATAGGGACAAGCTGACTAAACAGAGGTGATGGTTAACGTGTTTAGTTTTGGAATCGGACTATCATAGGTAACTGTTAACTTGATAGGGAGATGATTTTCGTCAGAGGTGATTTTCAACTTAACGATATCAAAAGCACGTTCATCAGAGGTTATAATGTTGGACTTGATGAAGTGTGAATTTTCTTTTCTGTCAGAGGTGAAATCTTAACGTGACAGGAGATTTATCTGATCAGGATTTTTAGCAAACCCCCAGCTATCAACGGATTTGATTAGCCTTTACCAACTACCGTTTGAGTTGGGCTAGCCATGCTATTCCCCTCAACATGGTGAGTTGTCAAGAATTTCGTTTGGGCTTAAATGCCAAACTTTTCCTCTTCTCTTTGCCTTAGCAGCTTAGGGTGATTCATGCCTTTTACCCCCAGCATGGTGGGGTTGGCGAGATTTTTATTCTCTTTCCGTAGCCTTGTCGGCGTTGGGTAATTCATACTTATTACCCCCAGTACGGTGGGGTTGGCGAGAAATTTATTCTCTTTCCGTAGCCTTGTCGGCGTTGGGTAATTCATACTTTTTACCCCCAGTATGGTGGGGTTAGCGAGAAATCTATTCTCTTCCCGTAGCTTTAGCGGCGTTGGGCAATTCATACTTTTTACCCCCAGTATGGTGGGGTTGGCGAGAAATCTATTCTCTTCCCGTAGCTTTAGCGGCGTTGGGTAGTTCATACTTTTTACCCCCAGTATGGTGGGGTTGGCGAGAAATTTATTCTCTTCCCGTAGCCTTGTCGGCATTGGGTGATTCATACTTATTACCCCCAGTATGATGGGGTTGGCGAGAAATTTATTCTCTTCCCGTAGCCTTGTCGGCGTTGGGTGATTCATTTTTTTTTTCTTTTTTTTTTTCTTTTTTTTTTGATGTTTTTTTTTAATATATATATATATATATATATATATATATATATATATATATATATATATATATATATGGGGGTTTAAATTAACCGCCTTGAGCCCATTTTTTGGGAATTATTGTGAGCCCAAGTGGTACCTTTAGACCTCACGCATTAAATGTGTCGGAGTTAGTTCTAACTCCTTTTTTGTTCAGCTTTGAGCTGAACTGCTCCAGCGTCAATCAACGCTTGAATTTTATTTTTTAAGATAAAACAATTTTTTGTGGGGTGACCTACAATCCGATGGTACAGGCAGTAATTCAGATCGTTAGTTTTCCCTACTTCTTCAGGTCTCTTGCTCTCCGGCAATTTAAGCATCTTGCGTTTGATGAGCAGATTGAACATAGTAGCAGTATGTTCATCCTTGAACGAATACTGCTTTTGAAGTCTGGGTGACTTTGCTGTGTTGCTTGTAGTTGGCCATAGTTTCTGCTTCAGTGTACTTTCTACCGCCATTGCCGTTATGTCTTTCCCTTTTGAACGGGAAAAATGGAATGGAGATTCGTTTGCAGACTGTTGCATTTCGAGACGTCGAAGTATTTCTTCGGCCTGTTCGCCCTGCTTAAGCAGATCCTTCCATGACTTGGATTCGACCGAACCCATCTTGTCTAAGATATCGGTCAACAAGTTATGTCTGCAGGTTTCCACAAGCGTATCCTGCGTCATGCCATGTGGGCATCGAACGGAAAGTTCTCGGAACCGCTCGACATAAGTTTTGACCGTTTCACCTTCTTCTTACTTCGCTGCTAGTAAAGATAATATGGAGACTTCTGTATCATCTTCAAAGAATCGGGCTAGGAACTCACGTTCTACATCAGCCCAAGATTTAATTGTTCCCTGGGGAAGTTGCATAAACCAGGTAAATGCGGGCCCCTTAAAGTACTCGCAAATATCCTAGTCATAGTTGGATCATTCCCCATGAGATGTCCTGTCTGTGAGAGGAAATAGAAGATGTGTTGCTGCGGCGAACTTTTACCGTCGAATGATTGAAGATTCAACGGTTTATATTTTGCAGGATAGGGTACGGTCTCCCATTCTACGGGATATGGACGGACTACCCCCACCTCTTGTAGCTTTTTGCGATGAAGAAGAGCTTGTAATTGGTTCTCCATCTTCTCTATTTTCTCTGCGTGAGGATTGAGGATAACTTTTACTTCTTCTTCCTCTCTTGAATGAGGAGGCACTTCTTCATCTTCGTCTTCGCTGTCTTCATTTATTTGGACAGGCCGTTTTCCTTTCTGCCGACTAGAAATGGACGGCGATGATTGGTTCTTTCTAGTTTGAGCCAGCAACTCAATCAAAAGTTGTTTCATTTCTTCTATGGTCTCCTCGTGCTGTTCTAGACGTTTTTCTTGTCTCTCAAGCCTTTCAGAGACTTCTTCTAGAAGCGCGCCCTCTGGTTCGATAGAAACTCTTTTTGACCCTGGAGTAATTTCCTTATCCAAAAGGTTGTTTCCGACCACCTTTTTGCCTTTATTAACCATATTTGATGAGGCAGCAGGTAGATCGGTTCCAGAGCACACCCTCTTTATTGTCCGTATTCCTTTGGATTCGGTGATCCGCTCAAAAACGGACCGTCTCGGATGGCACTCGCAGTTTGATAGAACAGTTGAGATTAACTGTTCGCATTGGCATTGAGGAGTATTCTGTGCAGAGTTCTTCTTCCAATTGAGATATTCTCTCAAGTCTTGAGATACTTCTTTATCCCTATTTGCAACCTGACGCCGCTTGCGTTGCAAACTTGGTTCATAATACTGGAGAGTTTGCAATATTTCGGGGCTGAGCTTTTTTCCAGCATTAGATTATTCTCCAACCCTTTTGCGGATTCTTCTGGAGTGTGTGCTGGTCTGCGCAGTTGTACGGGCCTCGTACGCATCTGACTTGTTCTTCGGGATTTGGAGGATTCTATCATGAATATGTTCATCCGAAGAGAAATTTGAAGACCTATCCTCAGGTGAGTTCATGAGCACATCCTTATATTTGTTTGTAGAGGAACGGGATGGTACACCTGGGAGAGTAACCAAAAAGTTAGATGTGCGCTGTGTGCTCACTGCGCGTGTGCCCGAATAGACACCAGAACCAACCCTTGATTTTTCCTGCGGAGTGCAACCCACGGGTTGCAACTTGCGGTGTGCAACCCGCGGTTGGAACTGCGGGTTTGCACCCGTGGTTGCAACCGCGGAGTTGCACCCGCGGGGTGCAACCCGCGGTTGGAACCGCGGGTTTGCACCCGCGGTTGCAACCGCGGGGTTGCCCCCGTGCGGTACAACCCGCAGTTCCGCCTGCGGATTTTCATTTTTGGAATTTTTATTTTTGGAATTTTTTCTTTCCGATGTTTTCTGATCTGGATTTTCTGAGCGCAATTTTCCAGAGACACTGTTGAGGCGGGCCCGCTGTGCCTTACGCCTCAGGTTTCTCTTCTGAGAGCGGGTCAGGGACTGGTTTGACTTTGGAACGGGCGATAATGCCTCGTAAATTTCAACGGGCGATGACGCCTCATAAGTTTTCATAGGCGATGACGCCTTTCCGGTGGGCGATGACGCCTCACCTTTTTTCATCGTCACCCGGCGATGACGCCTAGGCTCCGAATCAGAGGAGGAAAGAAATTCCTCATATTTTTGCTGGTCAACTTCTATGACCAGCGTCTCAACCATTGAGCCAATCGGCACCCGGTCGGACTGCGCCACCAAATTCTCTGTGGTAAACAGAGGAGCTCCCACTGTGGTCGCCAGTTCTTGTACGCCCGAAAATTGAATCTTTGATTCCATTGCAAAATTATTTGATTACAACAAAATTGAGATTATAAAAAATATCGAGGAATAACAAGAACGGGAATATTAATGGATTCCCTTTTTTATGTGGGTTCGGGTGGCGGTGGAGTCTCGTTGCTGCCTCCGTTGACCGTCCGACCAGGAGAAGATGACTCTGCTATTTTTTTTGATCTCACGAGCTCGCCCGAAATCTTCCCAAAGTCCAAGAATCCCAAAAGTCCAACCTCCCCTCTCCGGTTAAATTTCTGCATTTTATAGACCGAAGAGACTTGAAATCCAGCTCGATTCCTCCTGAAAAAGCGGATCACGGGATATCAGGAAAATAAAATAGGAAATAAAATAACGGAAAACAACGAAAAAACAACCCGCGGGTGGCAACCCGCGGGATCGCCCCCGCGGGTTGCCACCCGCGGGAATCCTCCCGCGGGGGTTCCCGCGGGTGTGCCCACTTAGCAAATTTAGGTTTTTCTTTTTTTTTTTTTTGGTATCTACAGCCTATATAAGTCAGATGCTCTCTTTGATGAAGGATCATTCAGCCAGTGAGAAGTTTTCTTCCTGACTCTCTTCTCTTTCTCTCTTTTGTAGATCCACCAGTGTGGCTATGCTTTCCTCTTCTTCAACCGGAGTGATGGATAAGAATTGGCATGTCACAAGACCTCCAGACTGCACCAATCCAATGGGGCGTCTTACTGACGAGGTCCTTTTGACCGTAGTCGTTTTCCTTAATTAAGGTAAGCCTCTTTTGATTCATACCCTCCACTTCTTTCCTCTTTTTTTTTTAACGAGGATTTGTTTTGGGTGTAGGAGATAACCATAGTTGTTCTCCTTAACAATTTGTAATCTTGTTCTCCTTCCCGCCGAGCATTCCGCAAAGTTGGAATGTTAGACGGTTAGGGTGCTTAATGGTTAGGGTATGTTTGAATTTGCGCAACCCGTCACGTTTTTCGTTTAGGTGCATGCATTTTCCCTAACCATTGTCGGCAAAAAGAAACAAGATTATACTCTAAAACCGTCCTTTAAAAGGAGGCTATAAGAGCAAATTGTAAGTGGAGGCCAAGGAGCAAACTTTTTAATCTAAACCATACCGAAAGAGGCGGTTACAGAAGTAAGTTGGTCATTCCAAAAGGAGAGTCTGCAGAAGCAAACTTTTTGATCTGAACCATGCCGAAAGAGACGGTTACAGAAGCAAGTTTTCCCTCCTTTTTTTAGTGACGTGTATCCACTCTTGTTGACTGTACAACACTAGAGTGTTCTTTGTAATTTTGATCTGATGATGAATAAAGAAATTCTTTTCTTTTTTCGTAACTAAGAGCATTAGAAAGATGATTCTGATGTTGATTATCAGAGGTAACTGTTAACTTGATAATTTCGAAACGAATCATAATTCTTGAGTACCCAAAACTACTATGAATAAAAGAGCTTTCTTATTGATAAACTTGATTCGCCAAAATGTGTTATTGACTTGGCAAATTTGATGGGCAAGAAAATCTGATTCGCTAGAGGTAATTTTTAACTTAGCAAATTTGATAGAATGAAAATCTAGTTCGCCAGAGGTAATTTTTAACTTGGCAAATTTGATGGAAGGAACAATCTGGTTAGCCAGAGTTAATTTTTTAACTTGGCAAATTTGATAGAATGAAAATCTGGTTCACCAGAGGTAATGTTTAACTTGGCAAATTTTGATAAAAGGAAAATCTGGTTCGCCAGAGGTAATATTTAACTTGGCAAATTTTGATGGAATGAAAATCTGGTTTGCCAGAGGTAATGTTTAACTTGGCAACTTTTGATAAAAGGAAAATCTGGTTCGCGAACTAGAAGCTTTCTAGTCCGGAACCAAGAACTTTCATTGATGAAATTCTGATTACAGAGAAACTATTTATTCTTGACTAACATAGAACTGCCCAGGCTGTATTATAACTGGTGTTGCTAAGGATAATATTTCTTCAAGAACTTGCCATTGATTAGCATTAGGATCTTGTCACCATTAGGCTTTGTCAGCCGATACGCCCCGTTGGAGTAGACCGTATCAATGACGAAGGGTCCCTCCCACTTCGGCTGGAATTTTCCTCTAGGCTTCTGGCTTGCTATGATCGGTCTTCTTACTGACAGGACCAGGTCACCTTTCTTAAAAGCCCTTCGTTTAGCCTTTTTGTTAAAGGTTCTGGAAATCCGCGCCTGGTATAGCTCGATATTTTGTTGAGCTTCTAAGCGTTTATCATCCAAGACTTCTAACTCTTGGAGTCTTTGCTGATGCTTTTCTTCTTCTGTCATCCTCTTTGTTAACGCGACTCATAGTGAAGGGATTTGGATTTCTAAAGGCAGGACTGCTTCCGATCCATACACCAAGGAGAACGGAGTAGCATTGGTGGGAGTTCGGACGGTGGTTCGGTATGCCCACAAACACTCTCCGAGCTTTTCGTCCCAGTCCCGTTGGTTAGATGACACAAACTTCTTAAGAAGTTTTATAATGGTCTTATTAAAGGCTTCTGCTAGACCATTGGCTGCAGGGTAGTATGACGATGAAGCCACATGTTCAATCCTGTATCTGTTACAGAATCTAGAATATGCTTGGCTTACGAACTGAGGTCCGTTGTCGTGAATTATTCTTCTAGGCACCCCGAAGCGATAAAGCACATGGTGCTTGATGAACTTGATAACATCTGATGATTTTACTTTGGTCAGGGAGATGACCTCAGTCCACTTTGAAAAGTAATCAATTATGGCCAAAATGAACCGGTGCCCTTTCGTCGATGGCGGAGAAATTGACCCTATGATGTCCATACCCCATTGCTCAAACGGCCACGATGTAGCCATCGGGTGGAGATACTCTGGAGCTTGATGTATAAAATCTGCATGTATTTGGCAAGCCTTACACTTCTTGGTGTAGTCGACTGCTTCTATAATCATCTTAGGCCAATAGTAACCCATCCTTCGAATTCTATTCCAAAGTTTCGGTCCTGGCTTATGTGCTCCACAGATACCAGTGTGAGCTTCTTCGAGCACTTGTTGAGCTTCGCGGTTGGAAAGACAGCGAAGTAGAACTCCGTCATAGGATTTTCTATACAGCGTCTGGAGCTCCGCATTATAATAAAACCGGATAGCCCTTCTCTGAATGGCTTTGGCTTCTTTCGGACTTTCGGGTAATATCCCATAAAGGACATAGTCTATATAAGGAAAACGCCAATCCCTTGGCTCTACGCTGGATATGCAAGCGTCAACTTCGTTTTCTCGTGGCTTCTTCGCTTCTTCTTTGAGCACATCCTGTGAGCAGAATAACTCCTTACTGCTTATCATAATTTGCCTTTTAGCATGCTTGGGCAAGGCTAATGTAGCAGCCAAGGAAGCTAGCAAGTCTGCATAACTATTGAGGTGGCGCTTTATATGGTTGATATAGAAACCCGAGAAATCGTTAACGATCTGGATCACCGCACGATAATATGGCAAAAGGTCTTCGTGCTTGACTTCATACTCCCCTTTTATTTGATTGACAACGAGTTGAGAGTCCCCGTATGCCTCCAAATATTTAATCCCCAGTTGTTTGGATATCCTTAAGCCGATTAGGAGGGCGTTGTATTCCGCGACGTTGTTGGAGCACGAGCTTATCAATGAGTAAGCTTGAGGAATGATGTAGTTGTGTGGCGAGATGAGGACAACCCCCACCCCCGCTGTTGCCTTTCCTTTGGGTCCCATTCGGGAGGCACTGTCGAAGAAGAGTTGCCATACACCTTTTGAAACTGTATTTGATTCGAGAGATCTTCTCGAACCATCCTTTTCTGGGATTACATCATGTTTCTCCAATTCTCCTGGGATTTGCTCATATAACCTTGAGGATGCCGGGACTAGATGTTCGGCCAAGAAGTCAGCCACGGCCTGTCCTTTGATAGCCTTCTGTGGGACGAAGTGCATATCATATTGTGATAGCAAAATAGCCCAATTGGATAGTCTTGAGTTTAATGACCCAGGTTTGGTCATTAATATTCTCAAAGGGTTAACTCTGGATACAACGTGGATAGTTTGTCCAACTAAGTAATGTCGCATTTTCTGTATTGCGAACACCAATACTAGACATTCTTTTTCCACGGGGTTGTACCAATGTTTCGCTCCGATCATCATTCTGCTGAGGTAGTAAATGGCTTGCTCGTGGCCTGACTCATTCTTCTGTACTAACAAAGCGCCCAACGAATGATCCGTAGCCCTCACATATAATTGGAAGGGCCTCCCCGAAACTGGGGGCACTAGCACTGGTGGTTTCGTGAAATATTATTTGATCTCTTCAAAAGCTTGTTGGCACGCGTCATCCCAAATAAACGATACTCCTTTCCTCATCAATCTGGTGAAAGGTTGGCATTTACCAGATAAGTTTGATATAAATCTGTGAATGTACGTCAGCCTGCCTTGCAATCCTCTCAACTCTTTGAGGTTACGGGGAGGTGGCATATCCTGAATAGCTTTGACTTTATCTGAATCAAGATGTATTCCTTTCAAAGTTACGACAAAGCCAAGGAACTTCCCACTAGAGACCCCCAGAAAAGACTTGGTCGGATTCATCTTGAGCTGGTGTTTCCTCATGAGGTCAAACACTATCTTTAAATCCTTCAAGTGATCTTCTTTATTTCTGCTTTTAATTGCTAGGTCATCTACGTAGCATTCCACTGTTTTCCGGAGGTGCTCCTGGAAAATTGTATGCATGGTGCGTTGGTACGTAGCTCCTGCATTCTTTAGGCCGAAGGGCATGACTGTATAGCAGTATACCCCTTGTGACGTCCTGAATGACGTATGCTTCTCGTCATCGGGACACATATTTATTTGATTGTATCCCGAGAATCCATCCATGAACGTCATGCGCTCATACCCACAAGTATTATCTATCATGATGTCAGTGATGGGTAGTGGAAATTCGTCTTTAGGGCAAGCCTCATTCAAATCTCTAAAGTCTATACAGACTCTGATTTTTCTATTCTTCTTAGTCACGGGAACTATATTCGCGACCCACTCGGGGTGCTGTTCCTCGCGGATAAAGCCTGACGCGATCAACTTCTTGATTTCAACTTCTATAGCTTCCATGATCTCTGGGCGAAATCTTCGTTGTTGTTGCTTTACTGGCTTAGCTTCTGGTCAGATCTTCAATTCGTGAACCGCCATACTTGGATCCAACCCAGACATCCCCTCATAACTCCAAGCGAAAATATCAATGTATTCGCGGACGAGGGATATCAATTCCTCCTTCTCTTCCGAGGATAGATTCTCATTTATAAATATGGGTTTAGGATTCTTTTCATCCCTATACTGATTTGGATCACTTTATCTTCAGTCGGGGGCTCTCGCTGTTCAAACTGAATTTCCCACTTCGTATTGAGATGCTTGTCCCAATGGTCGTCTCTTACTGGTGGGGTTTCTTTCAAATCTTCCTCTTCGCGGATGACTACTTCGCGGACGACGGAAGTCATGTTTGCGGATACCTCACGAAAAATCGCGCCTGTGTGTTCGCCGCAAAAGTTCCTTTGCTTCCTTCTATTGAATAAGCTTGAATTACAATGAAAGTGAACAAGAGATATAAAGAGAACAAACGAGAGGATTTTATAGTTCAATCTCTCTCTTTTACAATGTATCGTGGGATCAGTGGCGATGGGATCTGTCAAGCAGTTCCTTTGGACGATCGGTACGTTGAAATCTTCTCTTTTGAAGATATTGGCTGACTGTAGACTTGATCTTCTTCTCTGGTCTTTGCTCTTCACGAATCCAAGGCTCTATGTGTAACTTGAATTCTCTGAGATGCAGAAAGACAATCACAAAAGGCTTCAAGGCTCTCTCGCGTACTTGAATTGCCAAAGGATCACCCAAAAAGAAGATTCTCACCGAAAAGAAAGAAGAAGACCGCTGATCTCTGATTTTGATTTGTTCAAGGCTCTCACGCATAACTCGAACTTCACCAAAACTTCCAAACGATCCCCTAGGGTTTCACCAAGAAAGTATTTATAGTCCCCAGGAAGATTTGAGAGAGTTTCTATCTGAATAGAATTTGCTCTCATCAAGGATTCCAATCAAATATCTTAGTTTTGATTTAAATCTCTTGATTTAGAATTCTGATTGGACTTGATTTGGTATTTGAGTAAGCCCAAATTATAATCTCAATCAATTTGAGATTCTGATTATCTCCTCATGCGGAGCTTTAATCGCATCAAAGCGCGGAGATAAATAACCAGAAATGCGGAGCTAACGTGGAGCTATCAACAACTCTGCGTTTTACTCAAGCGCGGGGCTAAAAATAGCCAGACGCAGAGCTATAGAATTAGCTCCGCATTCTGTTGTGGAAAATCATTTTTTCTTAGAAATTTTCACTGCCAACAGAACCCCCTCCAAAATTTTCGAAATGGCTTAGAATTTAGCAAATTTCGAAATACTTTGGATTTTTAAACCAAAAACGTGGAGTTAAAATACCAAGTTTATCTTCGATTTTAGGTATCTTCGCGGAGCTTATAGTCTTCGCTTTATTTTCAGTGGAATGAGTAATTGCCTCATTAATCACTCTGAATTTCTGCACTGAATACCAAGCGACGAAAATCCTATTTTAAATAGAGCTCCCGACTCATCTTCTTCTTCATTTCTTCCGAAGAATTTCTGAAGAATTTCTGAGAGTCCAGAGATCGGGCAACTCCGGCAATCGAGTGACTTATGTTGACGAATGATCTTCAACTGATCTTCGTTCAATTCTTCATGGATTTTCATCATTAGGATGTCACTCCAGAAGAGTATGGCTTCGTGCACAGTGGCCGGTTTAGTGTCAGCGACCATGGAAGTAAACGTGACGGCGAACCAGTCTATGCAGCGTCTTCCGAAGGTAAAAACCTCAACTCTTGGTCTTCTAAGAACCATTCTGAGATATTTTGGCTCGGTTTAATCTAGCCAATTGTTTATTTTATAGGCGAGACCACCGCTCTCCGGCCGTAAGGCTTAAAGGAGAAGGAGAAGACAGAGAAGAATTCTGATCTTTCCCTACGCGAAGTTATCGCGTCATCCCTACGCTTGAAACGCGGGGCTTATCTGACTAGTAGTCGCGATGAATTTGCAAGGCTATCTTTGATTAGCAGTCGCGAGGAATCTGCGAGGCTATGAAAGAGAAGGAAACAACAGAGAGAAACTCTGTCCCTCCTTTACGCGAAGTTATTGCGTCATCCTCTGCATTTGAAGCGCGAGGCTATTTCTTCAACTGTACGCGGAGTTAGTTTAGCTCCGCTTTTTCACACTTTTAGAAACTCTGTTCCTTTTGCAGTAAGTCCGATCCTTTTTGAAGAGGAGTGTATGTGGGTCCATCGATCTTCATCAGCAAAAGTAACTCTAAGGAAGCCAGAAGCATATGCTTTACAACATAGTTGCAGGTTTCCAGCTCTGGCTCCTGGAGGTAAACTTTTGAAGGAGCTACAAGTTCAAGTAAGGGCTTGCGGCACTTCAAGTTCAACTTGAGCTTCATTTCAGATGACAGATCCAAGTTGATATTTGCAGAGGAGATCTTTTGCATGCGAACCAGGGAACTGAGCTTCAACACCCCGTAGAGAAATCTCACCGTTAGGTTATTAATGAGTTGATGATGTAGAAGCTTTTGGGAGAGCTATAACTCCCTCTTTGTAACCTCTTCTTTCATAAATAAAGGCAAATTATTTTCCTCTCTATCTGTTGGCTTCAATAATCTTGCTTGCTCAACAAACAGATGGTCAATAATTCTGGTAAAATAATCTAAGACTCTTCTGCGTAACTTAGATCATTAACACCGATATGATCGAATAAGGATCCTCTTAACTTGGCCAAAAATCCAAGTTTTTTTTTTTGAGAACGCGAAGCTGAAATATCAGGTTAGCCTCGCGCTTAGAATAGTTGCGCAGAATTACGCGGAGTTAAGTAGCTTCGCGTTTTCCTCATCACCACGTGGGGCTATTTGCTCCGCGTTTTGGGGAGTAACTGACCAGTAATTTTCTCCGAAATCCGCGCCGAACTCCAAGAGGCAGTTTCCCTCATTTAAATGAAATCTCTATCTTTTTTCTTCTCACTTCACTTGAGAATTTTCCAGAGATCTCAGAGGTTTAGGCGATCAGAGCTCAGGCGACCTGAGCACTCTCTGACGAGTTTCCTTCGATTTCCCATCGATTTTTCGCAAGTTTCCGCAATTAATGGCGCCCAAGACTCGTGCTACCTCCGCGCAGCTCCGTCATCAGCAACTAGCACTAGCAGCGGTGGCAACGGCCGTAGAAGTGGTGAGCCAGCCCATGTTTCACCCATTGGGGGTAAGGATATTTCTATCGAGACTCTTTGGGAGATTTTTAGAGTGATTTGGTTGAGTTCTAACTAGTTAATCATCTCTTCAATCGGCGAGATCGCCGTACTCCGGCCATAAGGCTTGGAGAAGAAGAAAAGCCTGTGGCTTTCTTCTTATGCGAAGTTATCGCATCATCCTCACGCTTTGAAGCATGGGCTATTTTGAGTAGTAGTTGTGTAAACGCGAGGCTGTTTGATTTAGCCCGCGCTGATACGCGAGGCTATTTTAACTAGCAGTCGCGTCGAAACGCGAGGCTATTTTTTCTTCTGCGCGGACTAATTTTTTTAGCTTCGCGCGGAGTTTACTTTTAACTTCGCACGTTCTAATTTTTAGCTTCGCGCGTCCATACTTAGAAAAATTTTCTGTCTTGTAGAAATTTTTCTAATACTAATTTTGGTTCTTGCAGTAGGGTATTCGGTGGAATCCTTTCCTCATAGTAACTACTTTGGCTTTGCTGGGGGTTCTGATCCCTCAGGCTAATTTCGTTTCACCACCATCCTGGCCTCATATAAGCCAGACCCGAAGGAGCGCAAGGAGAAGTTGATCAAGTATCACCCCACTACTGCGCGAGAGATTATAACTGATGCGGCTTTTGAAACTCTGGATAGAGAAGCGATGGATAAGCCCGCATTCCTCTTTGGAGACCAGATGGATCAATCAGATGAGATCCTCTTTGAAGAGGAGTGCGAATGGCTCTATAATTCGGGTGAAGCTTTAATGTTTCTGCCCAGAATGGATCGTGGCTATCCCCTGGTTTATCTTCAGTGACTGGCGATGCCTCGTAAGTTGACATGGGGCTTGACTCAAGAACAAGATGGCGTCCCAACGGGGAAATTTGGCACACAAGGGCCTTATCAAGATGGTGCCCCCAGATGCATTACTGGGTTACTTCCAGGCCGATTTGGCAAGGAGCTTCCAACAGGAGAAGTCCCATCCCGCGCACGAACTTTCCTAACTGAGTTCTTGGCAAGAGATGGTCAATACCCGGCTAGTGACTTCAGAATGCCTGGCTGGGTTTACTCCTCTAGCAATATGTGGTGGGCCTGCCTTGTTCAGTACATGTTGGATTCCCACGAGCCCATCTTGAAGGATATTGGCTTATACAAAGCCATCCGGAATGTCCAATTCGGATTTCCCCAGAGTGCTTATCATTTCTACTGCCTCTTAGAGATGTACAACCCTGAGACTTGCACTCTCTTTACACCAGTGGGTGAGCTAGGGTTCGCTCTCCACGAGATGTTCGAGGTTTCTGGGCTTCCCATGGGTGAAGTCCCCTATGAAGAATATATCCCTTCCACCGAGGAGTTAAACATGTTGATGACTAAGGATGAACGTGTCTATGCCACATACTGGGAGATGATGTGCCATTATCATATTTGTGCTGACCTGGTAGGTGCGCGTAATCATGGTATCGGCCACAAGAAATGGGCCGAGTACCTCTTTGCCAACTTGAATTCTAAGGATAGCTCGACAACTATCCATGGCCATCCTCCTATCCCCATCTCAGAGATTGATCAACGTATAGCCAGGGGCCGTTATGTGATGTATTATACTACCGAATCCAATGAAAATGGATACGGTCCTGGCACTTCGTTCAAGAGCTACCATTATCAAGCTCAGACCTCAATATCCAACCGGGGGCTCATCGCCGAATTTTTGGTGTTGTGGCTGAAGAGATGCGTCGTGCCGTCATTGCCCAAGGAGGCAATTGCAATGACCGTGGTATATCCAGCGGTTCTTCTTGCATATGGCCGACCCCTTGGACTCCTTCCCGCCATGGTGTGTAATTTACAACATGGATTACGGGCGCTTTGTCATGACTTCCTCCCTGCTGATAAGGTAAAGGGGAAAGGAAAAGGCAAGTCGAAGGAGTCTGCCCAACCGAAGACTCCGAACCCTAGGGTGGAGATGCCCTATACCTACTTGATGGCGTGGCTCATCTTGTATTGTCCCTCTTTGATGAGTGCACCAGAATGTCGTTCGGGTGAAAAGTGCTACTTCGTGGAGCTGTACGAGCGCTCTTTATGGAAGCACTATTATATGTCCCAGATTCGGAAGACTCTTCGTAGCTTTCAGAACTATGAGATCTTCCGGTGTTTTCCTGACTTTCCTGGCGGAGGATATGGGTTGAGACTGAAGGATGCCGTGGGAGAAGATAATTTACTACTTTATTTGCTGGAGCGTTCTGGTGGCTCCTCAACATCCGACCTGGACACTTGGTATATCGGCGAGATGCCAGGTGTCTGATTGAACCGTACATTCCAAGTCGCTTTGCTTGCCAGTTTGGATATTTCCAACTTTATGTGGGTAATCCGAACAAAAATCTTGCCCATGAGGGGAATTTGTATGAGGGCGTCCGCTGATGGTTTCATTTTGCAGCTGGCGGAACTGAAGCTGAATTCTCCCTACCCCATAAAATGCGAGAATTGGCCACAACTCTCTGCTTTTGCACATGGTTCAGCATTGCAAATGCTGACGTCCCCAGCTTCTCTTCCAACCGCAGTTGTTGCCAGGAGATTGAGGCTTTCTATGCTAGTCGCTAGGGTGTTGCAAGTGTGAGAATAAAGGGAATGGACAAATTCCTTGGCGCAACAGCTGAACCTTTAGACGTCAGCGAGTCTGATGATGATGATGGTGATAACGATTACAATACTGATGCTGGAGGAGCTACCCAGCCTGTTGCCACTCATCCCCGGAGTCTGACTCTCAAACGCAGCGGTGCCTTAAAGAAAAGGCCCGGTAAGAAGCAGAAGTTGGCTCCGAAAACTTTAATAGCCCTCCAAGAAGTGGCTATCAAACTTGCTTCAGACTTGCTAGCTTCAGCTCTACCCCGAGCGTCGGTAGGGGAGGATGAAGCTCCAAGTGTCGCCGAGGTTTCGGCTCCTCCGACCGTAGAGCCTGTTGCACAACCTGTGGCGCAACAATTGGACAGCAAGACAGGTACGTTGTTGGAAACGACGACAGCTCCCCCTTCAAGTCCGACAACTGGACTTGTATCCCCAGGTATAGCTCTTGATGTTTTGTCTTTTCCCCGCTACCTTTAATTTATAACACCATTTACCTGCTTTCTGATGCAGGCGGTCAGCTCCTTTCACCGATGCATTCAACCACCCAGGTAGAGTCCGATGACAAGGTGGACCATTCTGGCTCAGTGGGTGGCTTGGGTAGTTCAGCTAGCGAGTTTGACGTTGATTATTTCACACCGACCATATGTCCAGTCTCCTCATCTATTCCTCCCATTGATGAACTTTGGAGTGATGAACGAACGGAAGTTATTATTGCGGCCGTAGCAAGGGAGGCCACACCATCTCCAAGTATGTCATCTCCAACACCACCAGTCTGCTCCACTGAGACATTTCCAATGGTTGTTGGTGTGCCTTCTGCTTCTCAGTCAGCGATTTTAACATCATCTATTATCGTGGCTGCTGAGACACCTGCAACTCCTCCGGCTCCAAGTCTTCCAGCAGGGGAGGAGGATAATTTGAAGTTCTCGTTCGAAGATGCTTCTCCCACCGGAGGAGCTTCGGGGGAAGATATCCCGTCTTCTATTCCTGTTGGCGGGGGCACCCAAGTGACCGGTACTGGCGATGCTTCCCCTAGGGTCCCTAGCTCTTCCAGATCCGCATTGGCTTTATTGGTTCCCCATATCATGAATTTGGTACAAGGACGGACTTCTTCTTCTTCAACTCCGGTAGCTACTGCTCCCCTGCCCGCGACATCTTCCTTGGCATTACCTGCTTTGCCTGCTGGCACTGCAAATCCTCTCGAAGAACTTTTCAACTTCAGTGTCGCCAATTTTATGCGTTTGCTAAGGAGATGCATCGAGATGATCCTTGCTGGCCAAGATTTCTTCAGCTTCGCACGCCCAATGTTATCTCGCTATCTGGATAATATCCTTTTAGGGAAGTAGGGCTCTTAGAGCCTGAAGAAAGAAATTCTTCATACCTTTACTAGTCGACGGAGATGGTGAGTGAGTCGACCATACTACCAACTAGAATATTGTCGGATTGAGCTACCACCAAGTCACCGGAGGTGATGGTAGTCCCCAGCGGAGTTGCCAATCTTCTGTTCGCCATGAAAGTGGGACGCTCTTGATATCAAAGTATTTTCAATAAAAAGGGTTACAATCGAACGGTTTCCCGTTTATAGAAGATGAGGAAGATGATTCTTCCCCTTTGTTTAAAGCTGGGTTTCTAGGTAGCTATGGAGGACGATCCTGCTCTCAGTTGACACTCCGTACAATATCTCTCAGTTGGCTAAAGGGAAGAAAATAAAGCTCTTTTCTCTCTTTTTTTTGCTTGTCTCTATATATCTGTCTCACTGTCTATCTCTTTGCCCGTGTCTCCCTCCGTCCTTGTATCTCTTTCGCTCCCCGCCTTTTATAGGAGTCTTAGAGTAACATCCCGCCATATTTTGCTCGTTCGTTAGCTCCCACTACTCGAAAAGTGCCGCCATATTCGTTGGGCAGTTGCTCCCACGATCGAAGTAATACCGCTGCATTCGGTTGGCAATTACTCCCATGATCCAAGGTGGCAGTTGTTCTGTTCGGGTTGGATGACTTTGTATTAAACCCCTACCCGAAAGCTATAGGTAGTATTTGTGAATCTCAACTTTAGATTCGCGATCCTGCTTTGTCGCCTGGATTGCGGACCTCAGTCTCTTAGGTTTGCGGACCTCGGTTTCTTAGGTTCGTGGTCCTCAGTTTCTGCGAATCTGATGAGTTGCGGGCTTCTGTCTCTGCATTCGTGGATCTATTTTGCTTTTCCAGAATTTTTCGCCGACACAAGGTATTCGCAAGTACCTTACGAAGGCCTGCCTTCACTTGGTTTATGATGTTGAAAAGGGCACGAGACAAAAGAGGCCCCAGCACGAGAGGACCTATACCTTTAAGGCAGAGCAAATGCCTACACTTTTTTATATACTCCTCAGGAAGGGAATGTTGAAACTCCCAGAGAATAGAAAACCGGAGGATGCTGGTAAAACCAATGATCCCAACTATTGTCTCTATCACAGGAATGTCGGACACCCTACCAGGGATTGTTACCCTCTGAAGAACAAAATCCAAGTACTGATAGAAGCTGGAGTCCTGACGCTAAAAGAGAAATAAAAGAAAGTCACTGCCAATATGACAACCTTAGTAATTGGAACCCATGAGTTCCCCGCAGGGGTGACCCCAATACCAAATGGGAAGCTGGTTACGAAAAACCATGACCCGCATAAAAAGGCACAAGAAGGACTTGTCCCCGTAACAACTCAAAGGGGGGAAGTCATGTGGGTCCACTCTGATTTACTACAGGATGAACAGTGGACCACCGCAGGGGGTCAAAAAAAAAAAGCAAACTAGCAATACTATTTCTACGAAAATAAAAGATGAATACATAATTGCAGGGGCATTTACAGACTCTGAAGAAGAGCCCGAAACTATGGCCACTCATCAAGATTGTTGGCAGTGAAAATTTCTAAGTAAAAAGGAATTTTCCACACATAAAGCGGAGCTAACTCTATAGCTCCGCGTTTGACTATTTTAGCCTCGCGTTTGAGCAAAATGCGGAGCTAATCCATAGCTTCGCGTTCTGATGAATTTAGCTCCGCGTTAACTCCGCATGAACAGAATTCCAATTTGATTGTGATTGAGATTTGGGCTTATCTAATATCCAAATTGAGTCCAATCATAATCCTAAATTAATTGTGATTGAGATTTGGACTTATCCAATACCCAAATTAAGTCCAATTAGAATTCCAAATCAAGAAATTTAAATCAATATTAAATATTTGGTTAGAATCCTTGATGAATACAAAAATCTTCTTTTCCTATTCCTATGGAAATCTTTATTCGTATTCCTATGGAAACTCTCATAACCACTAAAGTCTATAAATACCCTCTTTGAGAAAACTTTAGAGATCATCAATCAATAATAGATAAATCTATAGATGATCATCAGTCTTTTTTCGGCAATTGAGGTCTTTTTCTGAAATTTTGAGAGTTCGAGTTACGCATAGAGTCTTGAACAAATCAAGACTAGAGAGATCAATCATACAGTCGGCTGCCATCTTCAAGAGAAGAGTTTGACGTCAAATCGTGCAAAGGAGCTGCTTGACAGATCCCATCGCCACACAGATCCCACGTTTATTGTAAAAGAGAGCGTTGAGATATATAATCCTTTTGTTTGTTCTTCTTTTTCTATTGTTCACTTTCATTGTAATTCAAGTTTATTCAATGGAAGCAAGGCAAGGAATTTCTGCTGCGAATAAACTGGCGACTACAGTGGGAGAAGTCTCTTTTACCAAAGAAGAGATCGTGGTGCAATCTGACATCAAGAGGATCGGATCCGACGTAAACATGCTAGTTGTGGAGATCGACCAGCAGAAGTACGAGGAGTATCTCTCCTCTGAGTCAGGTAAACTGACCGAAACATGATGCTATCGTCGCGTGCGCTCCAATATCCGAGAAACGGGTAATCAGGCATCCACCGTTAATCGGGGACCAGTGGAGGCTGCAGCTATAGAGTCATTTGGGCAGGAAACCCCAGCAGAGGATGGCCTCTCTACTGGCGAGGAAGACTTGGGAACTGGATTGACTAGAACCTAACTCCGAAATAGAAATCGGAGAGCTAGGCGAAAGGCCCTCAAAGCCCGCTTTGAACGTGAGGCTAACTTCACAAAACGCGAGGTTACAGTCCCTTGCAAACTGGCTTGTGTTAATCGCAAGACCGGTCAATATCGTGTTAAACACGAAGTTACAACTTGCGTTGCCCGCAAGGAAAAGCCAGCATGCGATTCTCCATGCGAGGCTACTACTGGACTTAGCGAGAAATGCCAAACCAGTAAGATTTGCGTTAATCTCAAAATTTCTAACACTCGCGAGAAACGCGAGTATAAAATCTTCTTAAAGCCATCATGCGATTATCCATGCGAGGTTAGTACTGAGCTTAGCGATAAACGCGAAGCCAATACAACTTGCGATAAACGCAAGATTTTTGACACTCGCGATAAATGCAAGGATAAAAATTCTTTAAAGCAGCGTGTGATTCTCCACGGGAGACTAGTACTGTGCTTAGCGATAAACGCGAAGCCAGTACAACTTGCGATAAATGCTAGATTTATGACACTCACAATAAACATAAGGATAAAATTTTCCTGAAGCCAGCGTGTGATTCTCCATGCGAGGCTAATACTGAGCTAAGCGATAAACGCGAAGCCTGTAGTATTTGCGAAAAATGCAAGATTCCTCAGTTTCACATAAATCGCGAAGATGATTGACAGATTGTCATTAATCACAAAAATCGCGTTAAACGCGAAGTTTTAACTGCGATAATCACAAGAGTAAGCCAGCATGTGATGGATTTTCTCCATGCGAGGCTACGGAACTTAACTCTGAAATTAATCAGAGTACCAAAATTCGTGTAAATTGCGAAGCTAACTTCACGCCAGCGTGTGATGGATTGTCTCCACGCGAGGTTAATGAATTTAGTTATGAAACTGGCCAAAGTGCCAAAACTCGCGTAAAACGTGAGCATAAGCCAACATGTAGTAAAAACTCCTCATGCGAGGCTATTGAACTTGAACAAAAATTTGAGCTAAGCATTAATCGCAAAGCCAAGGATTCTTGCGTAAGTCGCAAGGCAAAACTAGCGTGTGACTTTCCATGCGAGGCTAAGCATAAAGAAGAAGATGAATTTCTTTAGAAATGCCAAGCCAGCGTAAAATGCGAGGCTAGCGTAAAACACGAAGCTATAGCACAACTTCGAATAAATGCTTCAGAACGTGAAGCCAGCATCCAGCTCCGCGTAAAACAACCTGAATATAGAATCAAGGCTGATAATCGGGTTATTGGACAACATGTTGACACCAATGACCCTGAAAACCTTCAGTGGGCCCCCGGACCCTCTCAACAACCAGATGGCCCCCACGATTCTCTGTCATCCAAGTTTATCAATCTTAGAAATTACTTGACAAAAATGAGAAATATGACTCAAGCTCAGCCACACTCAACATGTCATTGTGAGCAGCTCATAACGGCCATATCTGCTGTATTGGATAATTGCTGTTGTACTAAGAAGAGAGTGTCCATATTTAATAGAATAACTGAGTCTCATACTCCGAAAAGGAGGAAGACTAATCTGAGATATCAAATCAGGGAAAATGAGGTAAAGGCAGTGACTTCAAATATGGTCGGTAAAGGTAAGAAGGCCATGAAAAAAAGACACGAGTCAGATGCAGATGATGGACAATCTCGCCATCTTACACGACTCAAGTCAGGTATTGTCGCTCCTTGAGATTATATGAGACTTGCAAAAGGTCCCTACGATGATGACTCCGACGATTCAGCCATAGTCCCTTCACATTCATTTATTTCTTCCCGACCAAGGAGGCTCGCATCACATATGGTGGATAAATCCGATGATGACGACCAGAGGTTGGAAGCTCAGAAACAAATGATTCTAAGCCAACAAAAAGCTATCGAAGACGTCAAATTAATGCTTCTAAAAGTGGTCGAAAATACCCACAAGATAGCCGATGATAAGACTAAAACTTCTTCGGAACCGCCACCTAAGACAAATGAAGAAACTAAAGAAGAAAAGGTTTACTCGGCACATAAGGACGATGATAAATATTCTTTCCATGACCCTCATGAAGAGAAAATTGAAAAGTTGCAAAGTCAACTTGATGCCTTGATGCACAAGAAAGAACTGAAGGAATCGGGGGTTTCAAGACCGTATCCGCTTGAGTGGGACTTCGCCCCTCATCCAAAAAAAATATAAACCTCTCAAATTGGAGTCATATGACGGGAAGGGGTTCCCAAGCCAGCACCTATATTACTTTTTATCGCAGGCAGGTCATCTAATGAGAAATGATCCCATAATGACCAAAGTATTTGCGAGCACCCTGCGAGGGCCTGCCTTTACATGGTTTATGCAGCTGCCCCCAGGTATTATCAATACCTGGTTTGACGTTGAGAAACAATTCCTCGCATGTTTCTTCGAGGATGATACCGAAATATCGGTTCATTCCCTCCTTACAACAAAGCAAGGGGAAGAAGAAACGGTCAAGAGTTTCATTGAACGCTTCAGGGAAAAATCCGTATATTATCGACACGGTATGACCCAGGAAACCCAAGTGGAAACCTATAAGCATAATTTAAGGATTGGCATGCTAATAAGAATAGGAGCTGTAGAGTCAAAAAATTGAAAAGATCTGCTGAAGCAGGGAGAGCAGGGGAAGATATAATTCGCCGGATTAAGGAATCTCGTGATACGTGAAACTCTACAAATAACAGGCCATATCCACAGAATCCTAAAAATAAAGGGAAGGCTGTGATGACATCAGTTGCATATCCAAATCCAAGACCTCAGAATCCAAGAGGTGCAGGTCAAAATAGGCCCCGACAAGATAAAACTTATATATTAAAGACGGAGCAGACATGCACTTTGTTCCATCTCCTCCTTAGAAAGGGCATGTTGAAGCTTCCGAAAAACGGAAAACCGGAAAATGCTGGTAAAACCAATGACCCTAACTATTGCCTGTACCATCGGAACGTCGGGCACCCAACTAAAGATTGCTATCCTCTTAAGAACCGAATTCAGGTATTGATAAAAGCCAGGATTCTCACACTCAAAGAGGAACAGAAGAAAGTTTCTGCAAACATGGCAATTTTGGTGGTAGGAACCAATGAGTTCCCTACCAAAGCGATCCCTGTACTACTAGGGAAGCCAATATCGACACCAAGCATGGGCAACCCACATTTGCAAGTTAGCCCCTTGGGTACGCTCCGAACTACAGCTGTGACAAATTTATTCTCATTAGCTAGCAGCCGGATTTGGCTGGGGGTGCCAAAAATATTGACGATGATAAATATCATATTGATTCCGTTACTCATGCTAACCATTGGAATGGCTAATTGGGTGCTATAAATAAAAAAAAAATTTTTGTCCAATGCTTGTTAAAGCAGCGGGAAGAGGAGATCAAGTTCCTCGCCAACCCTATCATACTGAGGGTAAAAGTATGAAATTAACTACCCAGCTGTTAAAGGCAAATGGGAGAGAAAATCAATTCCTCGATAACTCACCATGCTGAGGGGAATAGTATGGCTAGCCCAACGCAAACGGCGATTGGTAAAGGCTAATTAAATCCGTTGATAGCTGGGGGTTTGCTAAAAATCCCATAAAACCTGTCATGTTAAGTTTTTATCTCTGACAGTATGATTTGGACTATTTCCATCTCCGCTCAAGTTACGCGTGAGAGCACTTGGACTAGGCATGTGCAATTAGGCGCCTCTCCTGAAATTGATGATCATGACCCAATCATCTTAACGTGTGCAGTTCAAGTTACGCATGAGAGTCTTGAACCGCCTCCATCAAAATTTCAAGCATGTGCGATTAGGCACCTCTGCCAAATTTCTTGATCTTAACCTGATCACAAAATTGAAAATCCAAAGTATTTCAAAATTTGCTAAGTTTTTTTAAACTTTGAAGGGGGATCTGTTGGCAGTGAAAATTTCTAAGTAAAATGTAATTTTCCACACAGAACGCGGAGCTAACTCCTTAGCTCCGCGTTTGGCTATTTTAGCCTCGTGTTTGAGCAAAACACGGAGCTAATCCATAGCTCCGCGTTCTGATGAATTTAGCTCCGCGTTAACTCCGCATGAGCAGATTTCATTAGAATTCCAATTTGATTGTGATTGAGATTTGGGCTTATCTAATATCCAAATTGAGTCCAATCATAATCCTAAATTAATTGTGATTGAGATTTAGACTTATCCAATGCCCAAATTGAGTCCAATCAGAATTCCAAATCAAGAGATTTAAATCAATATTAAATATTTGATTAGAATCCTTGATGAATACAAAAATCTTCTTTTCCTATTCCTATGAAAATCTTTATTTATATTCCTATAGAAACTCTCATAACCACTAAAATCTATAAATACCCTCTTTGAGGAGACTTTAGAGATCATCAATCAATAATAGATAAATCCATAGATGATCATCAGTCTTTTTTCGGCAATTGAGGTCTTTTTATGAAATTTTGAGAGTATAGAGCCTTGAACAAATCTAGACCAGAGAGATCAATCCTACAGTTGGCCTCCATTTTCAAGAGAAGAGTTTGACGTCAGATTATCCAAAGGAGCTGCTTGACAGATCCTATCGCCACATAGATCCCATGTTTATTGTAAAAGAGAGCGATTGAGATATAAAATGCTCTCGTTTGTTCTTCTTTTTCTATTGTTCACTTTCATTGTAATTCAAGTTTATTCAATAGAAGCACGGCAAGAAATTTCTGCTGCGAACAAAGATGATGCAGGCCCTTCCGGCACTCGATCCGGTAAAGTCTACCTTAAAGATTATACCAAAGTAGACCCGAAAAATATATACGGTGAACTAACGAAGCCAGTAAAGCAGAAAGGGCTTCGTTTCCAGAAAAATCCTGTAAAAGATGGAGTCAAGGACGCTACCTTCAAATTTGACATAGTAGCTCAGTTAGCAAATATTCCAGCTTGAATCACACTTTACGAGTTGTTATGATTGTCGAAATCAACTCGCGAGGCATTAAGAGAGGCCTTGGCAGACTCTGAGTCATTTCTAACTCAGATTGTCGAGCCAGCTGACCAAGAACAGGACTCTTGCCCCGCTGTCATCAAGTGAGGAGGCAGGTCCCATGGATTACTTTCTCTCCAGAGGATATGCAAGTAAGGAATATAAAGCATAATAGGCCTTTATATTTCACCGGATATGTCGGATCCACAAAGGTGGACCATATTCAAATCGATCCGGGGTCTGCATTAAGTGTTATTCCGAGAAGGTTGATGCAACTATTGGGAATATCTCCCCATCGTTTTTACGCCGACAAATACTACTATATACGGATTTAACACTAATGACAGCTGTCCTCTTGGCAAAATCCGACTTCGGTGTCAAATTGGAGATTTGAGGACAGAAGTTACATGCTATGTTATAGACGCAAATACATCTTATAACATCTTACTGGGGTGACCATGGATACACGCCTATATGATAGTCCAATCAACTCTCCACCAGTACATGAAATAGTGCGATGAATAAGGAGAAGTCCGGACTTTAGTTGCAGATAGGCAACCATTCAAGGGACTAGAAAATTACTTCACGGAGACTAGGCTATACAAACTAGTCCATGAGGTCCCCTATGACAAGCATAAAAGGCTTCAAGAACCCAACTACAGCAGCAATGAGGCGGATACGGAGTACGAATCTCCCGAAAAGGACGATGGGGGTAACTATGAGATAAACTCTCACATTGATTTTAAAGCAAATTTTGATAATAATGTAGCTGATGTAGTAGAGGATGAGTGAATTATCAATGAAAATATAAAGTTAGTTTACGAGTCTGCTGTAACTACAGAGTCTGAGCCTTCTTATATTTCCACTGAAGTGGATGGCCTATCCGAACTTGAAGTTTTGGCGGCATACCATTTTCCACTCAAGTCATCCCTCCTCTCTCAATAAAAAATAACTAAGGGACAATGTCACTTCTTTGAAGTGCCTCCTCGACAGGTGTCCCAAAAGCCGATCATCTTCGGTAAAGTAATTACGTCACCTCGACAAAGACAAAGCAGTGAAAGTGATGAACAAATATCACCTCAATTTCACTTATATGAATAGAAATCTCGACAAATGATGGAAAAGCTGGGTTATAATTTTACCCAGAAATCAGGATTGAACTTTGGGAAAGGACGATGAAATCTCATACCCCGTTTAGACCAAGAGGGAAAAGCCCAGACTATTATCAAAAAACTAGAAGGGGTTGGGCTATGTATCTAATCCTCCCTCATCACCACACAAATACGAAGAAAGCTCTTCGGCCAATGAGGACTTACATCCACTTGACTATGATTCGGATCAAAGTACCGGTGCCTGGTTTCAATCCTTAACAGTAAACATAGTTTCAGCCGCACCAGAAAGCGACAAAAAACCAATTGATGTTCAAGATGATTCTTGGGCTAAACACATGGACACTCTTTGGGATGTCCGCTTTGAACAGCGTGATCCGCCCATAGAAGACAGATTGGTACAAGTTAATATGAGAACGGAAGAGAACCCAAAACCCATTTTCATAAGCGACACACTGACTCCCTTGGAAAGGGAGGAACTTACATCCCTTATCAAGGAGTATATAGATGTGTTCTCATAGAGTTATGAAGACGTGCCCGGTCTTGATCCTCATATTGCCACACACCGGCTAAATATTAAAGAAGATGACAAGCCAGTTAAATAACAACAAAGATGTTTTCGACCGGAATTGATGGTGGCTATAGTAGCTGAGGACAATAAGCTTATAAAATCAGGATTCATCCGTGAAGAAAAACATCCTGATTTGGTGGCTAATATAGTGCCGGTTCTAAGAAGAATGGCAAGATCCGGATATGCATTGATTTTTGGGATCTGAATGCTGCATGCCCTAAGGACGAATTCCCACTCCCGATTACCGACGTAATGATTGATAGCACCTGCGGTTACGAGAGGATGTCTTTTATGGATAGATTCTCAAGCTATAGCCAGATTAAAACGCACCTAGATGATGAAAAACACACTGCTTGCAGAATGCCGCTGGGGGTATACTGTTATACAGTAATGTCCTTTGGACTAAAGAACGCCGGTGCCACCTATCAACATGCAATGAGTATTATATTTAAAGAACATCTGTGCAAAACGGTAGAGTATTACGTGGATGATTTAGCGGTCAAAAGAAAGAACAAAGAAGATCATCTTCATGACTTAAGAACAGTCTTCGATCTTATGCGAAAGCATCACTTGAAGATGAACTCGGCCAAGTCTTTCATGGGATTGTGCAGCGGGAAATTCCTTGGATTCATAGTTATCTCAGAAGGAATTTTCTTTGATCCTGAAAAAGTAAAAGCGATCAACGAGATGCCGTCTCCCCGCAATCTTAAAGAGTTAAGGGGGTTACAAGGAAAACTGGCCTATATCCGGTGCTTTATCTCTAACCTATCAGGGCGATGCCAGCCGTTTTCCAGACTCATGAAAAAGGGGGTTTCTTTCGTGTGAGATGAGGCATGTCAACAGGCATTTGACGATATCAAAGAATACCTTACCAAACCTCTTGTTCTTATACCACCGTTCCCTGGGCAGCCGTTTCTTATATATGTAAGGGCCATGGATAATACTTTAGGAGCATTATTGCTCAATATAATGGGCATGACCATGAACACGCCCTTTATTACTTAAGCAGAACAATGATCGGGGCCGAGCGTTGGTATACCCCGATTGAAAAAGAATGTTTAGCTCTAGTGTTCACTATTCAGAAAATGTGACACTACCTTTCAGGGCAAACGATACATGTCATCTCACGAGTTAACCACTTGAAAATCCTGATGACAAAACCGGAATCCTTAAATGGCCGATTGGCAAAATGGACGTTATTACTGTCACCATATAATATACACTTTATTCCTCAAAAAGCCATGAAGGGACAAGCGATTGCCGATTCTTAGCAGACCATCCAATTTGGTCCAACTCTAAACAAACTTCAGAGGTTAACACAACTAGCAAAAAACAACCATGGCAGATATTTTTTGATGGTGCTTCCAGACGATCTGCTGCTGGAGTGGGGGTTGTGCTGATATCCCCACATAAATACATACTGCATAACGGTTACTCATTAACAGATCCGTGCACGAACAATATGGCGGAATACAATGCACTCATTATTTGTTTAAAAATGGCTCTGCAGCTAGGGGTGAACCATCTAGAGGCATATGGAGACTCTAAACCCATTGTCAACCAGATGACAGGTGAGTATGAAGTCAGACACGAAGCACTCATCCCCTACATCAACTAGCCATCGAGCTGGCATGATACTTTGAACAGTTTTATATCTATCATATATCTCGAAATGAGAACGTCTATGCAGATGCTCTTGCCACACTAGCTGCAACATTGGCGATCCAGCTAGGTGAAGCTAAAAGCATCACTATTGGTAGCAGAGAACTCCTCCATCTAGACACGGTATTCCAAACCAAAGAGGTGTACCAGACAGGCTTAACTCTGGAACCCTATGATTGGCGATTTTCATTTATAGATTATGCCTTATATGGGATACAGCCAGAGGATCCAAAAGAAGCCGCCTCGATAAAGAGGAAGGCCCCGAGATTTTACTATGATCATACACTTCAAACTTTATATAGAAAGTCAAGTGATGGTTTCCTGCTACGCTGCATATCAAAAGCGGAAGCTGATGAAGTGCTGAGAGAGACGCATGATGGGGTGTGTGGAGCTCATCAGCCTGGTCCAAAACTCGGAGACCGCATAAAAAGGCTGGGATATTACTGGCTGAAGATGCTTACATAGGCAATGGCATACGCTAAACGGTGTCATGCATGTCAGGTACATGCTAACTTTATCCATCAAGCCCCAGAATATCTGCACAATACTGTTGCTAGCTGGCTATTTGAGGCATGGGGAATGGCTATCGTGGGGCCGATAACTCCCCCGTCATCATGAGGACATCGGTTTATCCTTACAATAACTGATTATTTTTCAAGATGGGCCAAAGCCGTGCCCATGAGAGAGGTAAAAACGACATATGTGATTAAGTTTATTAAGCATCATGTCATTTACCGTTTTGGCGTCCCTCGAAGAATCATTCATGATAATAGACCACAGTTCATTAGCCAAGTATTCTCTAGATTCTGTGATAAGTTCAGAATCAAAGATGTTACTTCAACGCCATATAACGCTGCGGCAAATGGATTGGCCGAAGTTTTCAACAAGACGATTATTAAACTCCTTCGAAAGTTTGTCTTCTCCAACAAACGAGACTGTGATGAAAAGTTAGGAGAGTGTTTGTGGGCTTATCGCACCACCGTTCACACTCCAACAAAAACTACCCCGTTCTCCTTGGTCTATGGAAGTGAGGCTGTCCTGCCTCTTGAAATCCAGATACCTTCATTAAGAGTGGCCTTAGCCATAAAGATGATGATAGAAGAGCACCATCAACAAAGATTGCGAGAACTAGAGGCGTTAGATGAAAAATGTCTCAGGGCTCAACAACAAATTGAGTTGTATCAAGCCTGGATCTCGCAAACGTTCAATAAGAGCGTTAAACCAAGGACCTTGAAGTAAGGAGACTTGGTTCTGGCTATTAAAAGGCCAATGATTCTAACCCACAAGACTAAGGGTAAATTTGAACCCAAGTGGGAATGACTGTTTATTGTGGAGACGATATACTCTAGTGGAGCCTATCGCTTAATAAACCAAAATGGCAATAGGATGATGATGGCGATCAACGGTAAATTTTTGAAGAAATACTATGCCTAAATAAATCAGAATGATGACAGAGTAACTGTCACATCTGGTTCATAATCCCTAGAAGTATAACCATCCATTTGTTCAAGTTACGTATATGAGCACTTGAACTTCTTCATCAAACTAAGGCATGTGCAATTAGGTGCCTCTGCCGAAATCTGATGATCATGACTTGATTATTTTGGCATGTGCAGCTCAAGTTACGCATAATAGCCTTGAACTGCCTCCATCAAACTAAAGCATATGCAATTAGGTGCC
The DNA here is from genome assembly GCA_036321105.1 of Dracaena cambodiana. Taxonomy (NCBI): domain Eukaryota; kingdom Viridiplantae; phylum Streptophyta; class Magnoliopsida; order Asparagales; family Asparagaceae; genus Dracaena; species Dracaena cambodiana. Next base: position 58,174,642 of record JAYEPQ010000004.1, on the reverse strand, counting down.
TCTGTCTAAGATAGTGATTCTGACCTGATCATCCCGGTGTAAGTAGTTAAACGCTTTCACCAAACTATCATTGAGCTCTATATAATGGGCTTTACCGAGGTTAATAATTATAACCCGGTCGGTATTAGCAGTCCAAATTACGCAGATGAGCCTTGGATTGTTTTGCCAAAACGGTGAACTATTTTGATGACAAAGTTATTTGTTGTGCAAGCAAATTTTTGAAGCCAACAGATAAAAGAATCAAATGAATTATCTTTATTCATAAATAAAAAAGAATAAAGTTACAAAAGAATGAAAGAATTCAAAAGAATCATTGAGTTCTTTTTATTACAAAAGAATAAAGAATAAAAGGGAGTTATGGCTCTCCCAAAAACTTCAATTTATTTGTCGTCCCATTAATTACTAGACGACGAGTCTCCTCCACAGAGTGTTGAGCTTGCCGGTACAAATCATCGTCATTTATTGCAAGTTGCTGAGTCAACCGCTGACAAGATTTTTCAATAGCACGGCCTCTTATTATGCCTCCTGTTCGAGCTGTCCTTGTTGAAGGATCAGCTCTTCCCGTTTTTTAACGGACTCCCCTAGCCGAGACTTGCTGGCTTCTAAAATAGCTTGGGCCTTAACGATAGTCTCTCGGGCTCTTAGGATGGCGGCCTGCCTCCCCTCAATTTCAAAATCCACCATCTCCAGCCCCCTTAGAACTGACTTCTGACTGGCTCGTAGATCTGCCAACTCCCGAGACCAGACTTCCTCTTGGCGCCTCAGCTCCTCTTGACAAGCCGTCATCTCTACTCGAAGCCGCGCCAATTCAATCGCAGTAATCACTTCCACATCTGCTTGGCGAACTGTGTTCAGTATATTCACCTGCTCTTCTAAGGCTTCTAAGCGGGCCCGATAGGGAGCTGCTCGTCACATCCTCCAATCGTCTCGATATTATCCATATAACTGGACAACATTGGACGTCCAAGAGCAAGAAAGTCTCTTCCGTCCAGGATCATTCCAATGCATCTCCTTAGCAGCCACATGCAGTCGTTAACACTGTGGTTGAAGAATTCTTCAAGAGGGTCAGCAGTGTCTAAGTTCAGGGCGGGCAGCGCCAAGGATGATGTCACCAGGGGAGGAGTGGCTTCTATCGGAGTTGATGAGGAAGAAGCTCGCCCCTGTACCAAATTCATAACATGCGGGGCTAGTAAAGCCAGTAAAGAATTTGCAGAACTGGGAACCCGAGATGAAGCGTCATCGATACTCGAAGGATGAGCAACTCCGCCAATAGGAGTGGATGTTGGAGTGTCCTCGCCTGAAACTCCTCCCGTAACGGAAGTAACCTCAAAAGAGAACTTCAACTGGTCTTCATCTTCTGTTGGCAAGTAAGCAGGAGCAAGAGGGGCCACCGGTGTCTCAACATCCATTATCGTTGACGACGTTAATATCGCTGGATGAGGAGTAGACGGCACACCAACCACAACAGGGAAAGTCCCCTCGGAGCTAATAGGCGGGGTTGGAGACGCAGGCTCGGAGATGGGGGGCATCCCTTGACACAGCAACAATCCCTGTCCGGTCATCACTCCCTAATTCGTCAGTTGGAGGAGTTGATGAAGGAGCAGAGCATGTGGCCGGTGTGAAGTAATCAGCATCGAACTCATTCGCGGAACTACCCAGTCCACCTACTGATTTTGTGGTACCCGAATAGTCCACCAGCTCCTCGAACTCCACCCTAGTAGTCGAATGCATGGGTGAATGAAGCTAACTACCGGATCCCAAAAAGCAAAAAGTGCCATATATATGAAAAACAAAAAGGTTAAAAAAAACTATGAAAAATTAAAAAGAATGAAACTATACTAGAGGATACAAGTCCTGTAGTTGGACTTGAAGGAGGAGCCGTCACCGTCGCCATCTCTAAGAGCACACCCGTTTCGCTACCCAGAGGATGCATCGTAGTGTGCTCGGCAGATTCTCGGATTGACTGAGTTGGAGCTCCAGCACTACTGGGGACTTCAACGGGTCTACTCTCCTCGGCTTCAGAGTATAGGCAAGCAGATCCGTTGCAAATTAGACTGCTGCCTCGTGGGGGATTACTAGCGTCTCTCCAGCTAGTTTCTTCTTCTTCTTCGCTGGTTCGCCCCTTACAGATTCGCAGCGTTTGATGGCTAGACTCCGGGAGCGGGGAACCAAGTGTTGAGGAGCGCCTCTAATGTCAACATCATCGTCATCACCATCATCGTCATCTCCATCAGAGTTGCCAACATCTGATGGATCGGTCGCTGCACTAAGGAATTCATCCATCCCTTTTACCCTCACTCTTTTAGCCCCTTTGCGGCTAGAGTAGAAGGCCTTTATCTCCTTACAGTAGCTCTGGTTGATAGAAAAATTGGACACATCAGCATTGGCAATGCTGTACCAGGTGCAGAAGTTTAACACCATACTTAGCTCTGGCACCCTTTGAGGCAAAATAAACTCAGGTCCAGTTCCCCCGGCGACGAAATGGAACCAGCCCCGCGCTCCTGCATACAAATTTCCCTCGTATGCCAGCCCTTTATTCGGGTTTCCTACATAAAGTTGCGTATATCCAAATTGACGAGCAAATATACTCGGGATATACGGCTCTATGTAACACATGGTGTCTTGTCTGTACACCAAGTGTCTGGGGCGAATATTTAATAACCACCAAAAGGCCCCCGAAGATAAATTAGTGAACTTGTTTGCTCCCAAAATATCTTTAAACTTAGATCCATACTCTCCTCCATGAAAGTCTGGGAAGCAACGAAAGATCTCATAGTTCTGGTGGTGGCGGAGCGTTTTGTGGATTACCGACATATAATTACTCTTCCATACAGAGCGCTCGTACTTCTCCACGAAGAACGGCTTGTCGATCAGGCAGTAATCCGCAGCACTCATCAGCGACAGGCAGTGCATGACTAACCATGCTATTAAATATGTGTAGGGTATCTCTACCCTTGGGTGCAGTGTCTTCACCGTAGCAGCTTCTTTGGCTGTTTTACCCTTTCCAGCTTTGCCCTTGTTCTTCTCTGCTGGCATGAAGCTGCTGCAGAGGGCCCGGAGTCCGCTTTGGAGGTTGGCAACCATTGCTGGTAATAGCCTGAACGGTCGGCCGTAAGCCAATAAAACGGCAGGATAGACGACGTTCTTTGCGATGGCCTCTTTGGGTAGTGAAGGAACAACGCATCTCTTTAACCAAAGCATCAGAAAACCTGCAAGCAGACCTCTATCTGAAATTGGGAACTGTGCCGGGTAATGGAAGCTTTTTTAAAATGGTGTCTGGACCGAATCCCCCTTCATTGGAGTCAGTCGTATAAGTCGTAGCTTCCAGTTTGGAGATATGCTCCTTTATTTCTTCAACACTAACAGGTGGGTGTCCACAAACCATTGTGAGACTCTCCTTCAAGTTAATAAAGAGGTAGTCAGCCCACTTCTTATAGTCAACTCCCTGGTTCCTCACCCCAGCCAAGTCGGCTCAAATGTGATAGTGGCACATCATTTCCCAATAGGTTTGGTAGATGTGCTCGTCCCCCACTTTTAGCATCTTCAGATCTTTGGTGGTGGGGATATATTCCTCATAAGGGACTTCGCCCATTGACAATCCTGACACTTCGAACATCTCGTGGAGAGCGAATCCCAGCTCACCCACTGGTGTAAAGAAGGTGTTCAGGATTGTACATCTCCAGTAGGCTGAAAAGATGAAACGAACTCTGAGATAGGCCAAACTAGACTTTCTTAATAGCTTTGTATAAGCCAATCTCCTTCAAGGTCTGTTCATGGGTGTCCAGCACATATTTTACGAGTCTGAACCACCACATGTTGTACGCCCGAAAATTGAATCTTTGATTCCATTGAAAAATTGATGAATTACAATGAGAATTCAGATTACAAAAATAAGATAGGAGTCACAAGAACGGAAATATTAGTGGATTCCCTTTTTTAAGTGGGTTCGGGTGGCGGTGGAGTCTTATTGCTGCCTCCGTTGACCGTCCAACTGGAAGAGATGGCTCTGCTCCGCTTCCCAATTTTCCGAGCTCGCCCGAAATCTCCCCAAAGTCCAAGAATCCAAAAGTCCTCTCTCCGGTTAAATTCCTGTGTTTTATAGACCGAAGAAGCTCTAAATCCGGCTCGATTATTCCTGAAAAACCGGATCACGGAATATTAGCGAAATAAAATAGGAAATAAATAATCGAAAAAAAACGGAAAACAACCTGCGGGTTGGCACCTGCGGGACCCGCGGGATCGCCCCCGCGGGTTGGCACCCGCGGGAATCCTCCCGCGGGTGGCAACCCGCGGGGGCTCCCGCGGGTTGCAACCCACGGGAATCCTCCCGCAGGTGGCAACCCGCGGGGGCTCCCGCGGGTTGCATCCCGCGGGGGTTCCAGCGGGATGCAACTCGCGGGTGCTCCCGCGGGTGCAACCCGCGGGTGTGCCCACTTAGCAAAAAAATTTTGGTGGTATCTACATAACCCCTTCCAAAGTTTTCGAAGTTCTGTATTGAACCGTACTGAATTTCGAAATACTTTGGATTTTTTAATTTTGGTTATAGACTTTTTAAAAGATTTGGTCGATAGAGATAACTGTTAATATCATTTATTCAATAACAAGCAGAGGTATGATTTTAACGTACTCATTAGAGGACAAGCAGAGGTATAATGTTAACGTGCTTATTTTAGGTCAAGCAGAGGTATAATATTAACGTGCTTATTTTAATCCTAGCCGTTTAGTGACATCTAGTATGACGAATCAGGAAAAGACAGAGGTGACATTAAACGAGTCTTGGAGTTTAACCTATTCAGAGGATCTGGTCGTGATAGGGACAAGCCGACTAAACAGAGGTGACGGTTAACGTATTTAGCTTTGGAATCGGACTATCAGAGGTAACTATTAACTTGATAGGGAGATGATTTTCGTCAGAGGTGATTTTTAACTTAACGATATCAAAAGCACGTTCATCAGAGGTTGTAATGTTGGACTTGATGAAGTGTGAATTTTCTTTTCTGTCAGAGGTGATTTTTTTAACGTGACAAGGAATTTAATCGGATCTTATCTCATTTGATTTTGAATTATGATGTCAGAGGTATGATTTTAACTTGACTAATATTTTGGAGTGTCGCTTGCTCTATTGGAGCAAAATGACAAGAAAAGTTTTGCTGTCAGAGGTGAAATCTTAACGTGACAGGAGATTTATCTGATCAGGATTTTTAGCAAACCCCCAGCTATCAACTGATTTGATTAGCCTTTACCAACTACCGTTTGAGTCGGGCTAGCCATGCTATTATCCTCAGCATAGTGAGTTGTCGAGGGTTTCGTTTGGGCTTAAATGCCAAACTTTTCCTCTTCCATTTGCCTTAGCAGCTTAGGGCAGTGATGTATCCTTTTATTCGAATAAGGATACTGTTATGACAGATTTGTCGTGGGATTTTTAGTAAACCCCCAGCTATCAACGGATTTGATTTGCCTTTCCAACTACCGTTTGAGTTGGGCTAGCCATGCTATTATCCTCAGCATAGTGAGTTGTCGAGGGTTTCGTTTGGATTTAAATACCAAACTTTTCCTCTTCCCTTTGCCTTAGCGGCGTTAGGCAATTCATACTTTTACCCCCAGTATGAATGGATTGGCGAGAAATCTATTCTCTTCCCGTAGCTTAACGGCATTGGGTGATTCATACTTTTTACCCTCAGTATGGTGGGGTTGGCGAGAAATTTATTCCCTTCCCGTAGCTTTAGCGGTATTGGGTAATTCATACTTTTTACCCCCAGTATGGTGGGGTTGGCGAGAAATCTATTCTCTTCCCGTAGCTTAACGGCATTGGGTGATTCATACTTATTACCCCCAGTATGGTGGCGTTGGCGAGAAATTTATTCTCTTCCCGTAGCCTTGTCGGCGTTGGGTAATTCATTTTTTTTATTTTATTTTATTTTATATATACATTTTTATTTCTTTATCTCTCTCTTTTTTTTTTGTTTGCAATGATGTCCTTTTTTTTTTATGGGGGTTTAAATTAACCACCCTGAGCTCGTTTTGGGAATTGTTGTGAGCCCAAGTGGTACCTTTAGACCACACACATTAGATGTGTCGGAGTTAGCTCTAACTCCTTTTTTGTTCAGCTTTGAGCTGAACTGCTCCAGTGTCAATCAACGCTTGAATTTTATCTTTTAAGATAAAATAATTCTTTGTAGGGTGATCTACAATCCGATGGTATAGGCAGTAATTCGGATCGTTAGTCTTCCCAATTTCTTCAGGCCTTTTGCTTTCCGGCAAGTTGAGCATCTTGCGTTTGCTGAGCAGGTTGAACATAGTAGCAGTATGTTCATCCTTGAACGAATACTGCTTTTGAAGTCTGAGCGACTTTGCTGTGTTGCTTGTAGTTGGCCATCTTTTCTGCTTCGGTGTACTTTCTACTGCCATTGCCATTATGTCTTTCCCTTTTGAACGGGAAAAATGGAATGGAGATTCGTTTGTACCGTCTCCGGTTGCAGACTGTTGTTCTTCGAGGCGTCGAAGTATCTCTTCAGCCTGTTCACCTTGCTTAAGCAGATCTTTCCATGACTTGGATTCGACCGAACCCATCTTGTCTAGGATATCGGTCAACAAGTTATGTCTGCAGGTTTCCACAAGCGTATCATGCGTCATGCCATATGGACATCGAACAGAAAGTTCTCGGAACCGCTCGACATAAGTTTTGACCGTTTCGTCTTCTTCTTGCTTCGCTGCTAGCAAAGATAGTATCGAGACTTCAGTATCATCTTCAAAAAATCGGGCTAGGAACTCACGTTCTACATCATCCCATGATTTAATTGATCCCTGGGGTAGCTGCATGAACCAAGTAAATGCGGGCCCTCGTAAAGTGCTCACAAATATCTTAGTCATAGTTGGATCATTCCCCATGAGATGTCCTGTCTGTGAGAGGAAGTAGAAGATGTGCTGTTGTGGCGAACCTTTAGCGTCGAATGACTGAAGGTTCAACGGTTTGTATTTTGTAGGGTAAGGCACGGTCTCCCATTCTATGGGAGAAGGATGGACTACCCCCACCTCTTGTAGTTTCTTTCGATGAAGAAGAGCTTGTAGTTGATTCTCCATCTTCTCTATTTTCTCCACGTGAGGGTTAATGATAACCTTCACATCCTCTTCTTCTCTTGAGTAAGGAGGCACTTCTTCATCCTCGTCCTTGCTGTCTTCATTTATTTGGAAGGATCGTTTTCCTTTCTGTCGACCAGAAATGGACGACGAGAATTGGTTCTTCCTAGTTTGAGCTAACAACTCAATTAAAAGTTGTTTCATTTCTTCTATGGTCTCTTCTTACTGTTCGAGACGTTTTTCTTATCTTTCAAGCCTCCCAGAAACTTCTTCTAGGAGCACGCCCTCTGGCTCAAGAGAAACTCCTTTTGACCCTGGAGTGACTTCCTTATCTGAAAGGTTGTTTCCGACCACCTTTTTGCCTTTATTAACCATATTTGATGAGGCAGCAGGCAAATCGGTTCCAGAGTACGCCTTTTTCACCATTCGTATTCTTTTAGGTTTGGTGATCCGCTCAAAAACTGATCGTTTTGAATTGCACTGGCAGTTTGATAGAACAGTTGAGATTAACTGTTCGCATTGGCATTGAGGAGTATTCTGTGCAGAACTTTTCTTCCAATTGAGGTACTCTCTCAAGTCTTGAGATACTTCTTTATCTTTATTTGCAACCTGACGCCTCTTGCGTCGCAAATTTGGTTCATAATACTGGAGAGTTTGCAATATTTCAGGGCTGAGAGCTTTTCTCATATCAACACGGTCTCTTTTATGGAGTCTTCTAGAGTGTGTGCTGGCTTGCGCAATTGCACGGGCCCCGCACGCATCTGACTTATCCTTCGGAATATGTTCATCCGAAGAGGAACTTGAAGACATATCCTCAGGTGAGTGCATGAGCACATCCTTATATTTGTTTGAAGAGGAACAGGATGGTATACCTGAGAGAGTAACCTAAAAGTTAGGTGTGCTCTGTGTGCTCACTGCGCGTGTGCCCGAATAGACATCAGAACCAACCCCTGATTTTTCCTGCGGAGTGCAACCCGAGGGAAACCCGCGGTGTGCAACCCGTGGTTGGAACCGCGGGTTTGCACCCGCGGTTGGAACCGCGGGTTTCCACCCGCGGGGTGCAACCCGCGGTTCGCGGGTGCAACCCGCGGTTGGAACCGCGGGTTTCCACCCGCGGTTGCAACCGCGGGGTTGTCCCCGCGGGGTGCAACCCGCGGTTGCAACCCCGGAGTTGCCCCCGTGCGGTGCAACCCGCACTTCTGCCTGCGGATTTTCATTTTTGAAATTTTTCTTCTCTGATGTTTCCTGATCTGGATTTTCTGACCGCAATTTTCCAGAGGCACTGTTGAGGCGGGCCCGCTGGGCCTTACGCCTCAGGTTTCTCTTCTGAGAGCGGGTCAGGGACTGGTTTGACTTTTGGCTTGACTTTGGAATGGGCGATAACGCCGTGTTCTTGACAGACGATGACGTCCTGTCAGTTCAAACGGGCGATGACGCCTCATAAATTCTCATAGGCGATGACGCCTTTCCAGTGGGCGATGACGCCTCACCTTTTTTCATCGTCACCCGGCGATGACGCCTAGGCTCCGAATCAGAGGAAAAAAGAAATTCCTCATATTTTTGCTGGTCAACTTCTATGACCAGCGTCTCAACCATTGAGCCAATCGGCACCCGGTCGGACTGCGCCACCACATTCTCTGTGGTAAACAGAGGGGCTCCCACTGTGGTCGCCAGTTCTTGTACGCCCGAAAATTGCATCTTTGATTCCATTGAAAAATTGATGAATTACAATGAGAATTCAGATTACAAAAATAAGATAGGAGTCACAAGAACGGGAATATTAGTGGATTCCTTTTTTTAAGTGGGTTCGGGTGGCGGTGGGTCTTGTTGTTGCCTCCATTGACCATCCGACTAGAAGAGATGGCACTACTCCGCTTCCCAATTTTTCGAGCTCGCCCGAAATCTTCCCAAAGTCCAAGAATCCAAAAGTCCTCTCTCCGGTTAAATTCCTGTATTTTATAGACCAAAGAAGCTCCAAATCCGGCTCGATTATTCCTGAAAAACAGGATCACGGAATATTAGCGAAATAAAATAGGAAATAAATAATCGAAAAAGAACGGAAAACAACCCGCGGGTTGGCACCTGCTCACCCGCGGGTTGCATCCCGCAGGCGCAACCCGTGGGTGTGCCCACTTAGCTTTTTTTTTTTTTTTGGTGGTATCTACACATGTTGCCCGAGGAATGGACCCATCTAGGTATTTTGAAATCTTTGGCGGGGTACTGTCCACCCTTGGCAAAGAATTCGCTAAGGAAGGTCTTAGCACGAATTGGGACCTCCCCAACCAAGTGCTCCTTGGTGACTCTGCCTGGGAGGAGCCCCGTAATACATCTAGAGGGACCGTCTTGAAAAGCCCCATTCGCACCAAACTTGCCGGTCGCAACTCCATCATATTCACGAGTTAGCTCCCATTCTAACTCACGACGGGGTGATAGCATCTGGAGGTATACCAGAGGGTAGCTATGCTCCATATCAGGGAGGAACATCAACAGGTCACCGGTCTGATAAAGCCATTTGCCCTCTTCTTCAAACAAAATTTCATCGGAGTACTCCATTGCATCTCCGAAGGGGAACGTCGGCTTCTCCAGCGCCCCCGGTTCGTAGCTTCAATAGGGGCATCAATGACGATTTCCCGTGCAGTAGCAGGGTTGTACCTAATCAACTTCTCTCTACGCTCCCTCAAGCCCGGCTTGTATGCAGCAA
>JAYEPQ010000004.1:58141525-58159364 GCA_036321105.1 Dracaena cambodiana | reverse complement strand
GGGGGTGCCAAAAATATTGACGATGATAAATATCATATTGATTCCGTTACTCATGCTAACCATTGGAATGGCTAATTGGGTGCTATAAATAAAAAAAAAATTTTTGCCCAATGCTTGTTAAAGCAGCGGGAAGAGGAGATCAAGTTTCTCGCCAACCCTATCATACTGAGGGTAAAAGTATGAAATTAACTACCCAGCTGTTAAAGGCAAATGGGAGAGAAAATCAATTCCTCGATAACTCACCATGCTGAGGGGAATAGTATGGCTAGCCCAACGCAAACGGCGATTGGTAAAGGCTAATTAAATCCGTTGATAGCTGGGGGTTTGCTAAAAATCCCATAAAACCTGTCATGTTAAGTTTTTATCTCTGACAGTATGATTTGGATTATTTCCATCTCCGCTCAAGTTACGCGTGAGAGCACTTGGACTAGGCATGTGCAATTAGGCGCCTCTCCTGAAATTGATGATCATGACCCAATCATCTTAACGTGTGCAGTTCAAGTTACGCATGAGAGTCTTGAACCGCCTCCATCAAAATTTCAAGCATGTGCGATTAGGCACCTCTGCCAAATTTCTTGATCTTAACCTGATCACAAAATTGAAAATCCAAAGTATTTCAAAATTTGCTAAGTTTTTTTAAACTTTGAAGGGGGATCTGTTGGCAGTGAAAATTTCTAAGTAAAATGTAATTTTCCACACAGAACGCGGAGCTAACTCCTTAGCTCCGCGTTTGGCTATTTTAGCCTCGTGTTTGAGCAAAACACGGAGCTAATCCATAGCTCCGCGTTCTGATGAATTTAGCTCCGCGTTAACTCCGCATGAGCAGATTTCGTTAGAATTCCAATTTGATTGTGATTGAGATTTGGGCTTATCTAATATCCAAATTGAGTCCAATCATAATCCTAAATTAATTGTGATTGAGATTTAGACTTATCCAATGCCCAAATTGAGTCCAATCAGAATTCCAAATCAAGAGATTTAAATCAATATTAAATATTTGATTAGAATCCTTGATGAATACAAAAATCTTCTTTTCCTATTCCTATGAAAATCTTTATTTATATTCCTATAGAAACTCTCATAACCACTAAAATCTATAAATACCCTCTTTGAGGAGACTTTAGAGATCATCAATCAATAATAGATAAATCCATAGATGATCATCAGTCTTTTTTCGGCAATTGAGGTCTTTTTATGAAATTTTGAGAGTATAGAGCCTTGAACAAATCTAGACCAGAGAGATCAATCCTACAGTTGGCCTCCATTTTCAAGAGAAGAGTTTGACGTCAGATTATCCAAAGGAGCTGCTTGACAGATCCTATCGCCACATAGATCCCATGTTTATTGTAAAAGAGAGCGATTGAGATATAAAATGCTCTCGTTTGTTCTTCTTTTTCTATTGTTCACTTTCATTGTAATTCAAGTTTATTCAATAGAAGCACGGCAAGAAATTTCTGCTGCGAACAAAGATGATGCAGGCCCTTCCGGCACTCGATCCGGTAAAGTCTACCTTAAAGATTATACCAAAGTAGACCCGAAAAATATATACGGTGAACTAACGAAGCCAGTAAAGCAGAAAGGGCTTCGTTTCCAGAAAAATCCTGTAAAAGATGGAGTCAAGGACGCTACCTTCAAATTTGACATAGTAGCTCAGTTAGCAAATATTCCAGCTTGAATCACACTTTACGAGTTGTTATGATTGTCGAAATCAACTCGCGAGGCATTAAGAGAGGCCTTGGCAGACTCTGAGTCATTTCTAACTCAGATTGTCGAGCCAGCTGACCAAGAACAGGACTCTTGCCCCGCTGTCATCAAGTGAGGAGGCAGGTCCCATGGATTACTTTCTCTCCAGAGGATATGCAAGTAAGGAATATAAAGCATAATAGGCCTTTATATTTCACCGGATATGTCGGATCCACAAAGGTGGACCATATTCAAATCGATCCGGGGTCTGCATTAAGTGTTATTCCGAGAAGGTTGATGCAACTATTGGGAATATCTCCCCATCGTTTTTACGCCGACAAATACTACTATATACGGATTTAACGCTAATGACAGCTGTCCTCTTGGCAAAATCCGACTTCGGTGTCAAATTGGAGATTTGAGGACAGAAGTTACATGCTATGTTATAGACGCAAATACATCTTATAACATCTTACTGGGGTGACCATGGATACACGCCTATATGATAGTCCAATCAACTCTCCACCAGTACATGAAATAGTGCGATGAATAAGGAGAAGTCCGGACTTTAGTTGCAGATAGGCAACCATTCAAGGGACTAGAAAATTACTTCACGGAGACTAGGCTATACAAACTAGTCCATGAGGTCCCCTATGACAAGCATAAAAGGCTTCAAGAACCCAACTACAGCAGCAATGAGGCGGATACGGAGTACGAATCTCCCGAAAAGGACGATGGGGGTAACTATGAGATAAACTCTCACATTGATTTTAAAGCAAATTTTGATAATAATGTAGCTGATGTAGTAGAGGATGAGTGAATTATCAATGAAAATATAAAGTTAGTTTACGAGTCTGCTGTAACTACAGAGTCTGAGCCTTCTTATATTTCCACTGAAGTGGATGGCCTATCCGAACTTGAAGTTTTGGCGGCATACCATTTTCCACTCAAGTCATCCCTCCTCTCTCAATAAAAAATAACTAAGGGACAATGTCACTTCTTTGAAGTGCCTCCTCGACAGGTGTCCCAAAAGCCGATCATCTTCGGTAAAGTAATTACGTCACCTCGACAAAGACAAAGCAGTGAAAGTGATGAACAAATATCACCTCAATTTCACTTATATGAATAGAAATCTCGACAAATGATGGAAAAGCTGGGTTATAATTTTACCCAGAAATCAGGATTGAACTTTGGGAAAGGACGATGAAATCTCATACCCCGTTTAGACCAAGAGGGAAAAGCCCAGACTATTATCAAAAAACTAGAAGGGGTTGGGCTATGTATCTAATCCTCCCTCATCACCACACAAATACGAAGAAAGCTCTTCGGCCAATGAGGACTTACATCCACTTGACTATGATTCGGATCAAAGTACCGGTGCCTGGTTTCAATCCTTAACAGTAAACATAGTTTCAGCCGCACCAGAAAGCGACAAAAAACCAATTGATGTTCAAGATGATTCTTGGGCTAAACACATGGACACTCTTTGGGATGTCCGCTTTGAACAGCGTGATCCGCCCATAGAAGACAGATTGGTACAAGTTAATATGAGAACGGAAGAGAACCCAAAACCCATTTTCATAAGCGACACACTGACTCCCTTGGAAAGGGAGGAACTTACATCCCTTATCAAGGAGTATATAGATGTGTTCTCATAGAGTTATGAAGACGTGCCCGGTCTTGATCCTCATATTGCCACACACCGGCTAAATATTAAAGAAGATGACAAGCCAGTTAAATAACAACAAAGATGTTTTCGACCGGAATTGATGGTGGCTATAGTAGCTGAGGACAATAAGCTTATAAAATCAGGATTCATCCGTGAAGAAAAACATCCTGATTTGGTGGCTAATATAGTGCCGGTTCTAAGAAGAATGGCAAGATCCGGATATGCATTGATTTTTGGGATCTGAATGCTGCATGCCCTAAGGACGAATTCCCACTCCCGATTACCGACGTAATGATTGATAGCACCTGCGGTTACGAGAGGATGTCTTTTATGGATAGATTCTCAAGCTATAGCCAGATTAAAACGCACCTAGATGATGAAAAACACACTGCTTGCAGAATGCCGCTGGGGGTATACTGTTATACAGTAATGTCCTTTGGACTAAAGAACGCCGGTGCCACCTATCAACATGCAATGAGTATTATATTTAAAGAACATCTGTGCAAAACGGTAGAGTATTACGTGGATGATTTAGCGGTCAAAAGAAAGAACAAAGAAGATCATCTTCATGACTTAAGAACAGTCTTCGATCTTATGCGAAAGCATCACTTGAAGATGAACTCGGCCAAGTCTTTCATGGGATTGTGCAGCGGGAAATTCCTTGGATTCATAGTTATCTCAGAAGGAATTTTCTTTGATCCTGAAAAAGTAAAAGCGATCAACGAGATGCCGTCTCCCTGCAATCTTAAAGAGTTAAGGGGGTTACAAGGAAAACTGGCCTATATCCGGTGCTTTATCTCTAACCTATCAGGGCGATGCCAGCCGTTTTCCAGACTCATGAAAAAGGGGGTTTCTTTCGTGTGAGATGAGGCATGTCAACAGGCATTTGACGATATCAAAGAATACCTTACCAAACCTCTTGTTCTTATACCACCGTTCCCTGGGCAGCCGTTTCTTATATATGTAAGGGCCATGGATAATACTTTAGGAGCATTATTGCTCAATATAATGGGCATGACCATGAACACGCCCTTTATTACTTAAGCAGAACAATGATCAGGGCCGAGCGTTGGTATACCCCGATTGAAAAAGAATGTTTAGCTCTAGTGTTCACTATTCAGAAAATGTGACACTACCTTTCAGGGCAAACGATACATGTCATCTCACGAGTTAACCACTTGAAAATCCTGATGACAAAACCGGAATCCTTAAATGGCCGATTGGCAAAATGGACGTTATTACTGTCACCATATAATATACACTTTATTTCTCAAAAAGCCATGAAGGGACAAGCGATTGCCGATTCTTAGCAGACCATCCAATTTGGTCCAACTCTAAACAAACTTCAGAGGTTAACACAACTAGCAAAAAACAACCATGGCAGATATTTTTTGATGGTGCTTCCAGACGATCTGCTGCTGGAGTGGGGGTTGTGCTGATATCCCCACATAAATACATACTGCATAACGGTTACTCATTAACAGATCCGTGCACGAACAATATGGCGGAATACAATGCACTCATTATTTGTTTAAAAATGGCTCTGCAGCTAGGGGTGAACCATCTAGAGGCATATGGAGACTCTAAACCCATTGTCAACCAGATGACAGGTGAGTATGAAGTCAGACACGAAGCACTCATCCCCTACATCAACTAGCCATCGAGCTGGCATGATACTTTGAACAGTTTTATATCTATCATATATCTCGAAATGAGAACGTCTATGCAGATGCTCTTGCCACACTAGCTGCAACATTGGCGATCCAGCTAGGTGAAGCTAAAAGCATCACTATTGGTAGCAGAGAACTCCTCCATCTAGACACAGTATTCCAAACCAAAGAGGTGTACCAGACAGGCTTAACTCTGGAACCCTATGATTGGCGATTTTCATTTATAGATTATGCCTTATATGGGATACAGCCAGAGGATCCAAAAGAAGCCGCCTCGATAAAGAGGAAGGCCCCGAGATTTTACTATGATCATACACTTCAAACTTTATATAGAAAGTCAAGTGATGGTTTCCTGCTACGCTGCATATCAAAAGCGGAAGCTGATGAAGTGCTGAGAGAGACGCATGATGGGGTGTGTGGAGCTCATCAGCCTGGTCCAAAACTCGGAGACCGCATAAAAAGGCTGGGATATTACTGGCTGAAGATGCTTACATAGGCAATGGCATACGCTAAACGGTGTCATGCATGTCAGGTACATGCTAACTTTATCCATCAAGCCCCAGAATATCTGCACAATACTGTTGCTAGCTGGCTATTTGAGGCATGGGGAATGGCTATCGTGGGGCCGATAACTCCCCCGTCATCATGAGGACATCGGTTTATCCTTACAATAACTGATTATTTTTCAAGATGGGCCAAAGCCGTGCCCATGAGAGAGGTAAAAACGACATATGTGATTAAGTTTATTAAGCATCATGTCATTTACCGTTTTGGCGTCCCTCGAAGAATCATTCATGATAATAGACCACAGTTCATTAGCCAAGTATTCTCTAGATTCTGTGATAAGTTCAGAATCAAAGATGTTACTTCAACGCCATATAACGCTGCGGCAAATGGATTGGCCGAAGTTTTCAACAAGACGATTATTAAACTCCTTCGAAAGTTTGTCTTCTCCAACAAACGAGACTGTGATGAAAAGTTAGGAGAGTGTTTGTGGGCTTATCGCACCACCGTTCACACTCCAATAAAAACTACCCCGTTCTCCTTGGTCTATGG
Source organism: Dracaena cambodiana (assembly GCA_036321105.1). Classification (NCBI taxonomy): domain Eukaryota; kingdom Viridiplantae; phylum Streptophyta; class Magnoliopsida; order Asparagales; family Asparagaceae; genus Dracaena; species Dracaena cambodiana. The sequence continues at coordinate 58,153,286 of JAYEPQ010000004.1, read as the reverse complement.
AAGTGAGGCTGTCCTGCCTCTTGAAATCCAGATACCTTCATTAAGAGTGGCCTTAGCCATAAAGATGATGATAGAAGAGCACCATCAACAAAGATTGCGAGAACTAGAGGCGTTAGATGAAAAATGTCTCAGGGCTCAACAACAAATTGAGTTGTATCAAGCCTGGATCTCGCAAACGTTCAATAAGAGCGTTAAACCAAGGACCTTGAAGTAAGGAGACTTGGTTCTGGCTATTAAAAGGCCAATGATTCTAACCCACAAGACTAAGGGTAAATTTGAACCCAAGTGGGAATGACTGTTTATTGTGGAGACGATATACTCTAGTGGAGCCTATCGCTTAATAAACCAAAATGGCAATAGGATGATGATGGCGATCAACGGTAAATTTTTGAAGAAATACTATGCCTAAATAAATCAGAATGATGACAGAGTAACTGTCACATCTGGTTCATAATCCCTAGAAGTATAACCATCCATTTGTTCAAGTTACGTATATGAGCACTTGAACTTCTTCATCAAACTAAGGCATGTGCAATTAGGTGCCTCTGCCGAAATCTGATGATCATGACTTGATTATTTTGGCATGTGCAGCTCAAGTTACGCATAATAGCCTTGAACTGCCTCCATCAAACTAAAGCATATGCAATTAGGTGCCTCTGTCTAAGATAGTGATTCTGACCTGATCATCCCGGTGTAAGTAGTTAAACGCTTTCACCAAACTATCATTGAGCTCTATATAATGGGCTTTACCGAGGTTAATAATTATAACCCGGTCGGTATTAGCAGTCCAAGTTACGCAGATGAGCCTTGGATTGTTTTGCCAAAACGGTGAACTATTTTGATGACAAAGTTATTTGTTGTGCAAGCAAATTTTTGAAGCCAACAGATAAAAGAATCAAAAGAATTATCTTTATTCATAAATAAAAAAGAATAAAGTTACAAAAGAATGAAAGAATTCAAAAGAATCATTGAGTTCTTTTTATTACAAAAGAATAAAGAATAAAAGGGAGTTATGGCTCTCCCAAAAACTTCAATTTATTTGTCGTCCCATTAATTACTAGACGACGAGTCTCCTCCACAGAGTGTTGAGCTTGCCGGTACAAATCATCGTCATTTATTGCAAGTTGCTGAGTCAACCGCTGACAAGATTTTTCAATAGCACGGCCTCTTATTATGCCTCCTGTTCGAGCTGTCCTTGTTGAAGGATCAGCTCTTCCCGTTTTTTAACGGACTCCCCTAGCCGAGACTTGCTGGCTTCTAAAATAGCTTGGGCCTTAACGATAGTCTCTCGGGCTCTTAGGATGGCGGCCTGCCTCCCCTCAATTTCAAAATCCACCATCTCCAGCCCCCTTAGAACTGACTTCTGACTGGCTCGTAGATCTGCCAACTCCCGAGACCAGACTTCCTCTTGGCGCCTCAGCTCCTCTTGACAAGCCGTCATCTCTACTCGAAGCCGCGCCAATTCAATCGCAGTAATCACTTCCACATCTGCTTGGCGAACTGTGTTCAGTATATTCACCTGCTCTTCTAAGGCTTCTAAGCGGGCCCGATAGGGAGCTGCTCGTCACATCCTCCAATCGTCTCGATATTATCCATATAACTGGACAACATTGGACGTCCAAGAGCAAGAAAGTCTCTTCCGTCCAGGATCATTCCAATGCATCTCCTTAGCAGCCACATGCAGTCGTTAACACTGTGGTTGAAGAATTCTTCAAGAGGGTCAGCAGTGTCTAAGTTCAGGGCGGGCAGCGCCAAGGATGATGTCACCAGGGGAGGAGTGGCTTCTATCGGAGTTGATGAGGAAGAAGCTCGCCCCTGTACCAAATTCATAACATGCGGGGCTAGTAAAGCCAGTAAAGAATTTGCAGAACTGGGAACCCGAGATGAAGCGTCATCGATACTCGAAGGATGAGCAACTCCGCCAATAGGAGTGGATGTTGGAGTGTCCTCGCCTGAAACTCCTCCCGTAACGGAAGTAACCTCAAAAGAGAACTTCAACTGGTCTTCATCTTCTGTTGGCAAGTAAGCAGGAGCAAGAGGGGCCACCGGTGTCTCAACATCCATTATCGTTGACGACGTTAATATCGCTGGATGAGGAGTAGACGGCACACCAACCACAACAGGGAAAGTCCCCTCGGAGCTAATAGGCGGGGTTGGAGACGGCAGGCTCGGAGATGGGGGGCATCCCTTGACACAGCAACAATCCCTGTCCGGTCATCACTCCCTAATTCGTCAGTTGGAGGAGTTGATGAAGGAGCAGAGCATGTGGCCGGTGTGAAGTAATCAGCATCGAACTCATTCGCGGAACTACCCAGTCCACCTACTGATTTTGTGGTACCCGAATAGTCCACCAGCTCCTCGAACTCCACCCTAGTAGTCGAATGCATGGGTGAATGAAGCTAACTACCGGATCCCAAAAAGCAAAAAGTGCCATATATATGAAAAACAAAAAGGTTAAAAAAAACTATGAAAAATTAAAAAGAATGAAACTATACTAGAGGATACAAGTCCTGTAGTTGGACTTGAAGGAGGAGCCGTCACCGTCGCCATCTCTAAGAGCACACCCGTTTCGCTACCCAGAGGATGCATCGTAGTGTGCTCGGCAGATTCTCGGATTGACTGAGTTGGAGCTCCAGCACTACTGGGGACTTCAACGGGTCTACTCTCCTCGGCTTCAGAGTATAGGCAAGCAGATCCGTTGCAAATTAGACTGCTGCCTCGTGGGGGATTACTAGCGTCTCTCCAGCTAGTTTCTTCTTCTTCTTCGCTGGTTCGCCCCTTACAGATCCGCAGCGTTTGATGGCTAGACTCCGGGAGCGGGGAACCAAGTGTTGAGGAGCGCCTCTAATGTCAACATCATCGTCATCACCATCATCGTCATCTCCATCAGAGTTGCCAACATCTGATGGATCGGTCGCTGCACTAAGGAATTCATCCATCCCTTTTACCCTCACTCTTTTAGCCCCTTTGCGGCTAGAGTAGAAGGCCTTTATCTCCTTACAGTAGCTCTGGTTGATAGAAAAATTGGACACATCAGCATTGGCAATGCTGTACCAGGTGCAGAAGTTTAACACCATACTTAGCTCTGGCACCCTTTGAGGCAAAATAAACTCAGGTCCAGTTCCCCCGGCGACGAAATGGAACCAGCCCCGCGCTCCTGCATACAAATTTCCCTCGTATGCCAGCCCTTTATTCGGATTTCCTACATAAAGTTGCGTATATCCAAATTGACGAGCAAATATACTCGGGATATACGGCTCTATGTAACACATGGTGTCTTGTCTGTACACCAAGTGTCTGGGGCGAATATTTAATAACCACCAAAAGGCCCCCGAAGATAAATTAGTGAACTTGTTTGCTCCCAAAATATCTTTAAACTTAGATCCATACTCTCCTCCATGAAAGTCTGGGAAGCAACGAAAGATCTCATAGTTCTGGTGGTGGCGGAGCGTTTTGTGGATTACCGACATATAATTACTCTTCCATACAGAGCGCTCGTACTTCTCCACGAAGAACGGCTTGTCGATCAGGCAGTAATCCGCAGCACTCATCAGCGACAGGCAGTGCATGACTAACCATGCTATTAAATATGTGTAGGGTATCTCTACCCTTGGGTGCAGTGTCTTCACCGTAGCAGCTTCTTTGGCTGTTTTACCCTTTCCAGCTTTGCCCTTGTTCTTCTCTGCTGGCATGAAGCTGCTGCAGAGGGCCCGGAGTCCGCTTTGGAGGTTGGCAACCATTGCTGGTAATAGCCTGAACGGTCGGCCGTAAGCCAATAAAACGGCAGGATAGACGACGTTCTTTGCGATGGCCTCTTTGGGTAGTGAAGGAACAACGCATCTCTTTAACCAAAGCATCAGAAAACCTGCAAGCAGACCTCTATCTGAAATTGGGAACTGTGCCGGGTAATGGAAGCTTTTTTAAAATGGTGTCTGGACCAAATCCCCCTTCATTGGAGTCAGTCGTATAAGTCGTAGCTTCCAGTTTGGAGATATGCTCCTTTATTTCTTCAACACTAACAGGTGGGTGTCCACAAACCATTGTGAGACTCTCCTTCAAGTTAATAAAGAGGTAGTCAGCCCACTTCTTATAGTCAACTCCCTGGTTCCTCACCCCAGCCAAGTCGGCTCAAATGTGATAGTGGCACATCATTTCCCAATAGGTTTGGTAGATGTGCTCGTCCCCCACTTTTAGCATCTTCAGATCTTTGGTGGTGGGGATATATTCCTCATAAGGGACTTCGCCCATTGACAACCCTGACACTTCGAACATCTCGTGGAGAGCGAATCCCAGCTCACCCACTGGTGTAAAGAAGGTGTTCAGGATTGTACATCTCCAGTAGGCTGAAAAGATGAAACGAACTCTGAGATAGGCCAAACTAGACTTTCTTAATAGCTTTGTATAAGCCAATCTCCTTCAAGGTCTGTTCATGGGTGTCCAGCACATATTTTACGAGTCTGAACCACCACATGTTGTACGCCCGAAAATTGAATCTTTGATTCCATTGAAAAATTGATGAATTACAATGAGAATTCAGATTACAAAAATAAGATAGGAGTCACAAGAACGGAAATATTAGTGGATTCCCTTTTTTAAGTGGGTTCGGGTGGCGGTGGAGTCTTGTTGCTGCCTCCGTTGACCGTCCAACTGGAAGAGATGGCTCTGCTCCGCTTCCCAATTTTCCGAGCTCGCCCGAAATCTCCCCAAAGTCCAAGAATCCAAAAGTCCTCTCTCCGGTTAAATTCCTGTGTTTTATAGACCGAAGAAGCTCTAAATCCGGCTCGATTATTCCTGAAAAACCGGATCACGGAATATTAGCGAAATAAAATAGGAAATAAATAATCGAAAAAGAACGGAAAACAACCTGCGGGTTGGCACCTGCGGGACCCGCGGGATCGCCCCCGCGGGTTGGCACCCGCGGGAATCCTCCCGCGGGTGGCAACCCGCGGGGGCTCCCGCGGGTTGCAACCCACGGGAATCCTCCCGCAGGTGGCAACCCGCGGGGGCTCCCGCGGGTTGCATCCCGCGGGGGTTCCAGCGGGATGCAACTCGCGGGTGCTCCCGCGGGTGCAACCCGCGGGTGTGCCCACTTAGCAAAAAAATTTTGGTGGTATCTACATAACCCCTTCCAAAGTTTTCGAAGTTCTGTATTGAACCGTACTGAATTTCGAAATACTTTGGATTTTTTAATTTTGGTTATAGACTTTTTAAAAGATTTGGTCGATAGAGATAACTGTTAATATCATTTATTCAATAACAAGCAGAGGTATGATTTTAACGTACTCATTAGAGGACAAGCAGAGGTATAATGTTAACGTGCTTATTTTAGGTCAAGCAGAGGTATAATATTAACGTGCTTATTTTAATCATAGCCGTTTAGTGACATCTAGTATGACGAATCAGGAAAAGACAGAGGTGACATTAAACGAGTCTTGGAGTTTAACCTATTCAGAGGATCTGGTCGTGATAGGGACAAGCCGACTAAACAGAGGTGACGGTTAACGTATTTAGCTTTGGAATTGGACTATCAGAGGTAACTATTAACTTGATAGGGAGATGATTTTCGTCAGAGGTGATTTTTAACTTAACGATATCAAAAGCACGTTCATCAGAGGTTGTAATGTTGGACTTGATGAAGTGTGAATTTTCTTTTCTGTCAGAGGTGATTTTTTTAACGTGACAAGGAATTTAATCGGATCTTATCTCATTTGATTTTGAATTATGATGTCAGAGGTATGATTTTAACTTGACTAATATTTTGGAGTGTCGCTTGCTCTGTTGGAGCAAAATGACAAGAAAAGTTTTGCTGTCAGAGGTGAAATCTTAACGTGACAGGAGATTTATCTGATCAGGATTTTTAGCAAACCCCCAGCTATCAACTGATTTGATTAGCCTTTACCAACTACCGTTTGAGTCGGGCTAGCCATGCTATTATCCTCAGCATAGTGAGTTGTCGAGGGTTTCGTTTGGGCTTAAATGCCAAACTTTTCCTCTTCCCTTTGCCTTAGCAGCTTAGGGCAGTGATGTATCCTTTTATTCGAATAAGGATACTGTTATGACAGATTTGTCGTGGGATTTTTAGTAAACCCCCAGCTATCAACGGATTTGATTTGCCTTTCCAACTACCGTTTGAGTTGGGCTAGCCATGCTATTATCCTCAGCATAGTGAGTTGTCGAGGGTTTCGTTTGGATTTAAATACCAAACTTTTCCTCTTCCCTTTGCCTTAGCGGCGTTAGGCAATTCATACTTTTACCCCCAGTATGAATGGGTTGGCGAGAAATCTATTCTCTTCCCGTAGCTTAACGGCATTGGGTGATTCATACTTTTTACCCTCAGTATGGTGGGGTTGGCGAGAAATTTATTCCCTTCCCGTAGCTTTAGCGGTATTGGGTAATTCATACTTTTTACCCCCAGTATGGTGGGGTTGGCGAGAAATCTATTCTCTTCCCGTAGCTTAACGGCATTGGGTGATTCATACTTATTACCCCCAGTATGGTGGGGTTGGCGAGAAATTTATTCTCTTCCCGTAGCCTTGTCGGCATTGGGTAATTCATTTTTTTTTTTTTTTTTTATTTTATATATACATTTTTATTTCTTTATCTCTCTCTTTTTTTTTTGTTTGCAATGATGTCCTTTTTTTTATGGGGGTTTAAATTAACCACCCTGAGCTCGTTTTGGGAATTGTTGTGAGCCCAAGTGGTACCTTTAGACCACACACATTAGATGTGTCGGAGTTAGCTCTAACTCCTTTTTTGTTCAGCTTTGAGCTGAACTGCTCCAGTGTCAATCAACGCTTGAATTTTATCTTTTAAGATAAAATAATTCTTTGTAGGGTGATCTACAATCCGATGGTATAGGCAGTAATTCGGATCGTTAGTCTTCCCAATTTCTTCAGGCCTTTTGCTTTCCGGCAAGTTGAGCATCTTGCGTTTGCTGAGCAGGTTGAACATAGTAGCAGTATGTTCATCCTTGAACGAATACTGCTTTTGAAGTCTGAGCGACTTTGCTGTGTTGCTTGTAGTTGGCCATCTTTTCTGCTTCGGTGTACTTTCTACTGCCATTGCCATTATGTCTTTCCCTTTTGAACGGGAAAAATGGAATGGAGATTCGTTTGTACCGTCTCCGGTTGCAGACTGTTGTTCTTCGAGGCGTCGAAGTATCTCTTCAGCCTGTTCACCTTGCTTAAGCAGATCTTTCCATGACTTGGATTCGACCGAACCCATCTTGTCTAGGATATCGGTCAACAAGTTATGTCTGCAGGTTTCCACAAGCGTATCCTGCGTCATGCCATATGGGCATCGAACAGAAAGTTCTCGGAACCGCTCGACATAAGTTTTGACCGTTTCGTCTTCTTCTTGCTTCGCTGCTAGCAAAGATAGTATCGAGACTTCAGTATCATCTTCAAAAAATCGGGCTAGGAACTCACGTTCTACATCAGCCCATGATTTAATTGATCCCTAGGGTAGCTGCATGAACCAAGTAAATGCGGGCCCTCGTAAAGTGCTCACAAATATCTTAGTCATAGTTGGATCATTCCCCATGAGATGTCCTGTCTGTGAGAGGAAGTAGAAGATGTGCTGTTGTGGCGAACCTTTAGCGTCGAATGACTGAAGGTTCAACGATTTGTATTTTGTAGGGTAAGGCACGGTCTCCCATTCTATGGGAGAAGGACGGACTACCCCCACCTCTTGTAGTTTCTTTCGATGAAGAAGAGCTTGTAGTTGATTCTCCATCTTCTCTATTTTCTCCACGTGAGGGTTAATGATAACCTTCACATCCTCTTCTTCTCTTGAGTAAGGAGGCACTTCTTCATCCTCGTCCTTGCTGTCTTCATTTATTTGGAAGGATCGTTTTCCTTTCTGTCGACCAGAAATGGACGACGAGAATTGGTTCTTCCTAGTTTGAGCTAACAACTCAATTAAAAGTTGTTTCATTTCTTCTATGGTCTCTTCTTGCTGTTCGAGACGTTTTTCTTATCTTTCAAGCCTCCCAGAAACTTCTTCTAGGAGCACGCCCTCTGGCTCAAGAGAAACTCCTTTTGACCCTGGAGTGACTTCCTTATCTGAAAGGTTGTTTCCGACCACCTTTTTGCCTTTATTAACCATATTTGATGAGGCAGCAGGCAAATCGGTTCCAGAGTACGCCTTTTTCACCGTTCGTATTCTTTTAGGTTTGGTGATCCGCTCAAAAACTGATCGTTTTGAATTGCACTGGCAGTTTGATAGAACAGTTGAGATTAACTGTTCGCATTGGCATTGAGGAGTATTCTGTGCAGAACTTTTCTTCCAATTGAGGTACTCTCTCAAGTCTTGAGATACTTCTTTATCTTTATTTGCAACCTGACGCCTCTTGCGTCGCAAATTTGGTTCATAATACTGGAGAGTTTGCAATATTTCAGGGCTGAGAGCTTTTCTCATATCAACACGGTCTCTTTTATGGAGTCTTCTAGAGTGTGTGCTGGCTTGCGCAATTGCACGGGCCCCGCACGCATCTGACTTATCCTTCGGAATATGTTCATCCGAAGAGGAACTTGAAGACATATCCTCAGGTGAGTGCATGAGCACATCCTTATATTTGTTTGAAGAGGAACAGGATGGTATACCTGAGAGAGTAACCTAAAAGTTAGGTGTGCTCTGTGTGCTCACTGCGCGTGTGCCCGAATAGACATCAGAACCAACCCCTGATTTTTCCTGCGGAGTGCAACCCGAGGGAAACCCGCGGTGTGCAACCCGTGGTTGGAACCGCGGGTTTGCACCCGCGGTTGGAACCGCGGGTTTCCACCCGCGGGGTGCAACCCGCGGTTCGCGGGTGCAACCCGCGGTTGGAACCGCGGGTTTCCACCCGCGGTTGCAACCGCGGGGTTGTCCCCGCGGGGTGCAACCCGCGGTTGCAACCCCGGAGTTGCCCCCGTGCGGTGCAACCCGCACTTCTGCCTGCGGATTTTCATTTTTGAAATTTTTCTTCTCTGATGTTTCCTGATCTGGATTTTCTGACCGCAATTTTCCAGAGGCACTGTTGAGGCGGGCCCGCTGGGCCTTACGCCTCAGGTTTCTCTTCTGAGAGCGGGTCAGGGACTGGTTTGACTTTTGGCTTGACTTTGGAATGGGCGATAACGCCGTGTTCTTGACAGACGATGACGTCCTGTCAGTTCAAACGGGCGATGACGCCTCATAAATTCTCATAGGCGATGACGCCTTTCCAGTGGGCGATGACGCCTCACCTTTTTTCATCGTCACCCGGCGATGACGCCTAGGCTCCGAATCAGAGGAAAAAAGAAATTCCTCATATTTTTGCTGGTCAACTTCTATGACCAGCGTCTCAACCATTGAGCCAATCGGCACCCGGTCGGACTGCGCCACCACATTCTCTGTGGTAAACAGAGGGGCTCCCACTGTGGTCGCCAGTTCTTGTACGCCCGAAAATTGCATCTTTGATTCCATTGAAAAATTGATGAATTACAATGAGAATTCAGATTACAAAAATAAGATAGGAGTCACAAGAACGGGAATATTAGTGGATTCCTTTTTTTAAGTGGGTTCGGGTGGCGGTGGGTCTTGTTGTTGCCTCCATTGACCGTCCGACTAGAAGAGATGGCTCTACTCCGCTTCCCAATTTTTCGAGCTCGCCCGAAATCTTCCCAAAGTCCAAGAATCCAAAAGTCCTCTCTCCGGTTAAATTCCTGTATTTTATAGACCAAAGAAGCTCCAAATCCGGCTCGATTATTCCTGAAAAACAGGATCACGGAATATTAGCGAAATAAAATAGGAAATAAATAATCGAAAAAGAACGGAAAACAACCCGCGGGTTGGCACCTGCTCCCGCGGGTGCACCCGCGGGTTGCATCCCGCAGGCGCAACCCGTGGGTGTGCCCACTTAGCATTTTTTTTTTTTTTGGTGGTATCTACACATGTTGCCCGAGGAATGGACCCATCCAGGTATTTTGAAATCTTTGGCGGGGTACTGTCCACCCTTGGCAAAGAATTCGCTAAGGAAGGTCTTAGCACGAATTGGGACCTCCCCAACCAAGTGCTCCTTGGTGACTCTGCCTGGGAGGAGCCCCGTAATACATCTAGAGGGACCGTCTTGAAAAGCCCCATTCGCACCAAACTTGCCGGTCGCAACTCCATCATATTCACGAGTTAGCTCCCATTCTAACTCACGACGGGGTGACAGCATCTGGAGGTATACCAGAGGGTAGCTATGCTCCATATCAGGGAGGAACATCAACAGGTCACCGGTCTGATAAAGCCATTTGCCCTCTTCTTCAAACAAAATTTCATCGGAGTACTCCATTGCATCTCCGAAGGGGAACGTCGGCTTCTCCAGCGCCCCCGGTTCGTAGCTTCAATAGGGGCATCAATGACGATTTCCCGTGCAGTAGCAGGGTTGTACCTAATCAACTTCTCTCTACGCTCCCTCAAGCCCGGCTTGTATGCAGCAAAACCGGTGGTAAAATGAAATTGGGTTGCTGAGTCTGCACCCCCAACATAGCCAAAGTGATGTCCTTGGGAGAGTGAATCCACTGAGTAGCCAACTGCAAAAGAAGAATCAAAGAATTAGAAAAAGTTCTTACAAAATCAGGAAAATTTTCTAAGTATGGAAACGCGGAGCTAAAACTAACTCTGCTTAGGTTAAGAAAATAGCCTCGCGTTTTGATAAAACGTGAGGATGACAAAAATAACTTCGCATTTGAATGCAAGGTTAAAGTAATAGTTTCATGTTTGAAAACGTGAAGCTAAATTTGTAACCTCGCGTAAGAACGCGACAGTTAGAAAAAGTAACTTCGCGTTTAGAACGCGAAGATAACGCGATAGTTTCGCGTGGAGGAAGATCAGAGGTCTTCTCCTTCTTCTCCAAGCCATTTGGCCGTAGTATGGCATTTTTGCCAGTACAAGAGATGATTAGCCGGTTAAAACCGAGTCATATTACTCCTAAATGGTTCCTAAGAGTCCAAAAAAGAAGATTCTTACTACCGATAGGTGCGGCGTGGACTGGCTCGCCGCTGCGGCCACTTCCGCGGCCGCTGCCACCGCTACTTGCACCGGCCGCCGACAGCGAGGAAGCACGAGAGGAAGCGCGAGTCTTGGGTGCCATTGATTTTCGAGGAATCTTGGTGAAATTGAAGGAAATCAGTCAAAAGTCGATCGGGTCGCCGGTCGTTTGGATCGCCTGAGCTTTGGAGTTCTCGAAATTTCGGGTAAATGAAGAGGAAGAAGAGTTAAACTCTCTATTTAAATGAAAAAAATCCGCCTCTTGGTATTTGGCGCGAGAATCGGAGTAATTACTAAGCAGTTGCTCACTGAAACGCGAAGTTATGAGCTACGCACAAGTATGCAAAACGCGGAGATAAACTTGGTATTTTAACTCCGCATTTTCAATTTGAAAATTCAAAGTATTTCAAAATTTGCTAAATTCTAAACCATTTTGAAAACTTTAGAAGGGGTTCTGTTGGCAGTGAAAATTTCTAAGTAAAAAGAGTTTTCCACAACAGAATGCGGAGCTAACTGAGTAGCTCCGCGTTTCATTATTTTAGCCTTGTGTTTAAGAAAAAAATGCAGAGCTAATCTATAGCTCCGCATTCTGGTTTCTTAGCTCCGTGTTTTAATGTGATTAGCTCCGCGTGAGCAGATAACCAGAATCATAAATTGATTGAAATTAAGATTTGGGCTTATCTAAATACCCAAATTAAATCCGATCAGAACTCTGAATCAAGATATTTAAATCAAAACTAAGATATTTGATTGGAATCCTTGATGAATA